>CAJVGK010000085.1:0-53535 GCA_910950805.1 Acrocephalus scirpaceus scirpaceus
TTTTTGGTGTGTTGAGATTGCTTTCTGAATAATATGATCTAAATGGAGGCTGTAAGGTTTAGGGCCTCGTTTCTTCATCTCGTGAAAACGTTTTAAGCAGTTGAGTGCTGCACTTGCTCGCCTAATAGTAAAAATAAATGTTATAATTAGTATTTGGCAATTGTTATCAGACTAAAGAGGACAACTACCTTGTGAGTAAACAGTTCAAGAAAGATCTGACCAACAATTCTGAAGCAAAGAAAATTATTTTCTTGAGAGACATTTTTGTACATCCACAAGACTCACTGAAATTATGCAGAAAATTATCTTTTAGAATTTCTAGCACTGAAGTATTATCCTTACTGATAACTTTTCTTCTGCTCTGCAATTAGTGGTGTCTGTCACAGTTCAGAGAGGATATTGGAAAGTTTAAAGTTGATTTTCATTGTGAGATGCAGTAAATTGGTAGTTGAGAGCCCTAGCTTCAACTTGGAGTAACGAAGTGTCTCTCATACATTCTCATCTCCACCCCGCCTCCCCACAAGGGTGCGGGAGTATCAATAGTACACTTCCTGCTCTGATATCTAAACAATTCAGCAACAGCATATTTCTGTTTTCTGGGAAAAGAGAGGGAGTAACATAAAGGACAGCCGGCAAGGGTAAAAGCAGTTAATTACGAAACAGTGGTAGCAAAAAAAAACCCCCACCTACTGAGCAAATAAAAATCAGGAAGTCTAAAAAAGAGGAGTTAAGTCTTTCTTCCCCATAAACAAAAATTGACATAGGAAATGTGTAGGAAAATGCTTTTATTTTATTTTCAAACAAATACATTTGGATTTGGTCACTTATCTAAATTATTTAATCTGTAACACAGAGTAGAGTTTTTCAGACTATAAAATGGTGCAGAGTGCTGACCAGTGCCAAGATCCTCAAATAAAAAATACTACTTCTAAAAAAATCACTTTATTTCAACGGAAATGGGAATTCTTACTACTCTATTAGGTACATCCAGAAATGCCGAAAAGCACAACCATTTCAAGTAATACGCACGCTCTTTATCATTTCTTATATATAGATACACCCCACCACTTTAGCCATGTGAAATATCCTCTCCTGAAATTTCAGATATGCCTTTTTTGAAAACTAGTATTGTCATTGCATATCAAAATCTTCCACTGACATATATGACACCTTCAAAACTAAAGAACAGAGGGAGGATAGGGCTTTTTTACTTTTGAATTGTCCCTTTACTACACTTTTAGGAAGTACTCTACAAGCAGCATTTATCATTTCACACTAGCAGTTTGGAAAAATGCTCGAATCTATCACTGACAACACAATGAAAGACAGAACGTGATGATACATTGATCACAACACTGATCTGACAAGAGAGATCAGAAATGGCAAGAGTAATTACCAAATACATTTTTACAGGTGAAAGAAACCTGAACACACTCAATTTGTCTTCTACAAAGAAAACCAACTAAGAACACAAAGTTGAAGAACTACATATTAAAGACATATGAATTTATCAAATTATTTGACTTCTTCCATTAGGAAGAAGTATATTGTATAAAGTACCCAGAAGATAGCATTTTGTGATAGAATTTTATGCTATCAAATGTAACATAGAATTCTTACAATCTTTTCTCTTTCATGATGTCGAAGGATGCTGCCATATTCATCAGTGTTGGTAAGCAGTGCAAGTGATGGCTGTGAGAATGAGGAAGAATTGTGTTTGCCTACAAAAAAACCCAATAAAAGACCAGTTAGAATAACTTACTACAACAATTTCATCCATCTTTTTAGGATCAACATTTAAAAAAAATCTACAATTTTTTACAAGATTTTCATAAACTTATGACAACAAAATTACTGCTAAATGGCAGAGCATAATTACACGCTATTTTGAATTGGTGATCTAACTAATCAGCCTGAACTACACTAGAAAGTACCCTGAAACAATTTCAGAGTTTTTAACACATATTGTTTCCATTCGAGTTTAAGTTGTAACATGCAAAAACTTGCAAAGCATTAGACGTGCTTATGTCATGCACATAGAAGTAAAAACCCCTAAAACCAGAAATCCAATTAAAGCTGATGATTTCTACAAAAGTATTACCGCACAAAACCCCCTGATTAATTAACATTCTAAGATGCTAGACATTTAACTGCTTTTAATAAACGTATATAGTTCTAAAAATATTTTTGGAAACTGAAGAATAAGAAGATAAAGAAATTACTTACATTTCCAAACACTAAATAAACAAATAAGTATTTTTTTTCAGTTTTTGAGAGACTGTAGTCATATCCAATTAACAAAGCATCTCTTCAGAAAATCAAAAAATACCTGTGCTTTACAGCATACTCCAATGTGAGTTAACAACCACTCCCATTCAGAAGTATTCAGGAAACCAGAAAAACAGCATATAATATTATAAAAAGCGAAGACTGAAATGTAGCACTGGAGCATTTATGAAAACAGTATTATCATCTCAGTACAAGATTAGTTTAAGAGAGAGAAGATGCTGTAAAAGCTGTCTTAAGAGCACAGAAGGGGAATGAAGCTGAAGTTTCCCTGCAGCAGAACTCCACCAAGATGGAGTTGCCTGAGTAAGTAACATCAAGTACCGAAAGCACATCAAGCTGAATATGAAAAAAGATTTACCTGTCTCCCCTGTGAGGCAGAAAGCTAAAAACACTGTCAGAGGCCTACTGACCATCATTCTAAGAAAAGCAAAGATTAGCAATGGTCCTTTTCCCAAACACAGTTACTGATGGGTGAGTTTGCAGGGCTCCAGCTTAAAAATACAACTGCTGCTACGGCAAGAAAATGTCCTGGTGAGAATCAGAGCTACAGATAACCTTGGAGCAGAACCCCTAGCACTTTCAATATTTTCCAAACAGTCTTCCTATTGAATAATATTGATTCTAATATATGAAGTGCCAGAAGATGTAATGTCAAATTAACCCACTATTCAGATGAAAAATACATATGTCAAGCTTGGAATACAAATTAATGCTATAATAGCAAGTATCTATTTACAAGTAGTTACAAAGAGTGGTATTTACCATGTGCAAAAGCTCTCCCAAAAGGATAGTTGCTCTGACAGATACATGGTCATCACTACTTGTGATCACTTCAACCAGACCCTTCAAAAAGTAAAAAAATATTACAATATTTAATGTATAACATCTTGAACTCTTGCAAGAAAAAAGTGGCAAGCATCTATTAAAACTGAGCATCATTAGTTACCTCTAGAAGTCCGTTGGTAATAAAAGCAGAAAGCACTAAAGCCAAGTAATTATCCATGAGATCAGGCCTAAAGAAAAAAAGTATGGGAACAGTTTAGAAAGTACATTTCTTACTGCTCCTGCAAGAAAACAAGAAATGTTTTGTCCACACTGCCACAAAACAAAACAACAAGAATGGTTTAGACTAAGTTAAGTTCATTAAATCCTTACCTTGACCTGGCTCGATGGGGTAAAACAGTTTTAGCCTCAGCAGCTACAAAGCCATCAGAAAGTCTCCAGCAGTCTTGAAACCTGCCTGGATCTAGAACACGAAAGTGTGTACAATAGTAATTATAATTACTGGCTTTCACAATATTATTTTCATGGCAGTCAGTATGTAAATAATCATCCTTGCCCGCAAATATTATTTCAGGTGGTTTCAAATTACAGAAAAGTTTGTCATAGGGGATGTCTAAGAAGTAATCTAATCCACAGTCATGAACAAAGCAAGAGTACCTTGAAAGATAGGACAAAGATTGTATCTAAGTGTCAACAAAACCAGTGATATTTCAAATTCATAAACACATTAAATATGTTTAACAGAAAATACCATTAGCACCTAAAATATTACAAGGTGCATCCATACACAGAAGTAGCAAGTTTGCAACAAAGAATTACTTATTTACTTATAAATTTTAAAAAGCAGAGAATTCTCTTGGGTTTACAAAGGAGTAATTCTTAAGGTAAAATCCTAACTTGGTTAAATTTAAAGACATGAAAAAGCATGCACTTGCCCTCAAAAAAGCAGAAGTCTAAAGACAATGGGGACAGCTAACAGACAGAGAGACAATATACAGAAAAAACTGACTAGTATTTTTTCTGTAGTATTCACTAACATATCCACAATTCTTAATACTCCTCTAACAGTTCAGAGAAGTCTAATCTGTAGTCCTGACCTTACCATCTTTTGTGTTAATGCCTAACTATGCTGATCTTTCATCAAACTTACGAAACAGGTGATAAAGAATTTTAAACAGGACTTCAGAGCACCCAATAAATTCAGTGATATTCACCCAATAAAACAGTTAACACTAAGGCAATTTACAATACACAGGAGATAGCAAAGGTTTCAAATTTGTATAGAAGCTTAACAGACAGAATTTTTATGTGAACTGTTTTAAATACTCACCTACACTGAGAAGTGCTTCAATAAATTCTTCTGCAATAACAGGGAGAGGAAGGCGAAATATATCGTAGAGAACCTCAAGCAGACCTCGCTACCAAAGAAAACACAACACAACAGGAATTTTATAGATTTACAAAATTGTCCCTTTTTTCACTATTAATACTGACCTTGAGATTTCTAGAGTATTAACACTGGTGCATTTGTTGCAATGTTTTTTCACAAACTGAAATAAACTGGAGAAGAGAGGATGGGGCTTTTTTACTTTTGAATTGTCCCTTATTGTCGCAATGAATGCTATAGCAGTTCAGTGCTTGGATTGCAGATTTTTAGAATAGTTACATCTGGAACCATCAACTTTTGTCTAGTAAGTTTAATTTGTGAAGAGACATTTTTATTTACCTGGAATTCATGATTATTATGCTTCAAACTTGCAACTGCAGCTACTGTAAACTTGCTTTGATTTGTGAACAGAGTAAAAATTAATTTATGTACTTTCCTCCATTTTGTCACAAATATATGGTGTGCTTCCCAATTTCATAGGAATTTTGTAACAGAATTACAGACTTGAACTCTGGGGGTTAAATAAACTCAAGGATAGCTGTCTCATAACTGGAGTCCTTGTTTATTTAAACTATTAAATAGTTAAAAAAGTTAAGAATAACTTAATTAAAATAATAAATATTATTCCTACATAAGTACTAAATATTCGCCACCTACCCGGATTTCCATATTTGGTATACAGAGTACCCCAATAAGAGACTGGATCCCAGAATTTCCAGGTTTGCACAGGCTGATAATACCTAGAAAACATTTAATGTATAATAATATTCCCTCATCAACAAAAGAAAGGTCAGTAGACACACAGCTAAATTAGACATCCAGTTTGAAAATAAGCACACATTAGAAAAATTATCATAAACATTTTTACCTTTATAATATCATCTCCTTCCCAGTCAATAATATTTAACGTAATTTCCTAATCACAAAACTTTATATCCTCATTAAAAAATTGTGCTACTTTTGTCCTTATTACTATGAACAGTACTCAGAAGTTATCTATGAAAATAACATACGCACAGAAGAAATGACAAAAAGACAAAACTGTCTGTAAAAAGTAACTCTTAAGCCTGAAAGGTTTTCATCATCTGAGCAGAACTGTAAGGAATTTCAATCAAAAGCTGTATCTTGAACTAACAAATTGATTAATTTCCTTTTAGCCTCAGGTGAATTCTAACAGCTGCTAGATCTAAGTGCCTGAGTGTAGGAAAATGCAGTAATACACCTATCAGAAACTGTTTTCTGGAAGTTTCACATGCTTCCTCTCCAAGTATGTGAGAACACACAAGATACTTGAAGGATACCTGGATATTGAAATTAAGCTTAGCAATCATTTTCGGAACTTAAAAATATTACAAGTAGTGTCACAAAACAACCTAAGTACAGCCTGGAAAAATACCACTCAAAATTTTGGTAAATGTTTATATTAACTGATTTAAATTTGCAAGACAGTGTCTTTACTGAAAAAAAAGCAATCCTCGAGGCAGTACCCTCATCTTACATATTGTAATACTGCAGAAAAAGGATTTAATAAAATGACAAAAAACCCACTTTTTTTATTTAGGAATGTCTTCTACATGAAAAACTGCAAACTATGTCCATTTCCAATTTCTCTTTAGCTATGACACTTGGTAGAAGCAGGTAAAGTATTTGCAAATATCTCTTAATATAGACAAAAAGATTTCACTTACAGTAGCAGAACCATCTCAAATGCAAATTCTTATTTTATGATATTATTTTAAACATCCTTTCACCCATTAGATTTCAAGAATGACCATCAAGATGTAATTTATAAGGCATTTTACACAGGGAGGGAAAAGCTGTGCCTTGTCAGAAGTCTAAGAAAACCCTGTATTGCATTCTCCAATTTTACAGTGTCAAAACACATCTGAAGTAGCACCTTAGGAAGGTACTGATAGAAATTAGACATATCAAATGAGACAGATCCAGTGTCATTTATACTAGGAAATAAAATCACACTTCCAGCCATCCAGTTTCAAACAAATAAACAAATCTTACCTGCCCATGATCGAAATGCTGCCACTATTCCCATTTTACTGGCTAGGAATCGTGCTTCTCTGTCCTCTCTGTTGTTAAAACAACAAATGTCATAATGCAGATATAATTACAAAATAAACAGTATTACATTATTATTAAAACAGTATTATTATTAAAAGGTAGTTAACTGAGATGGGGGACAAAATCCCAAGTAAAAGAAATATTTATGTATGCATATGTACATATGTATTTACACAACATATATACACACAGAAAAAGTAAGAATTTTTAATTATTGTTACTTTTCCAGGCGAGTTTCCACAGAAGGAGGATAACATCAAAAACACCTATAAGGGCTAGATGAATCATTCTGCACCTCCACTGACACTAAGTCTACAGCAGGGATGCAAAGATCTGGATCTCATTCAGTTACCTAGACCTAAGCATCTAATCCCATTTGATAATTTTAATATCTCAAATAATTCAAGTTGAAAGCCATTTCAGGAGATCTCTTTGTAGTCCAAACTACTGTACAAAGTCACCAGTTACCAGACTACACCAGATTATAGAAACATAGAATGGTTTGGGTTGGAAGGTACCTTTAAAGGTGAAGTTCAACCCCTCTGCAAGAACTCAGCAAATACAGTGTGTAGTACACACTCCTTTTACAGTGTCCAGAGTTTTAGGAGGTAAACAAGATTCTGTAATTCAGCTTGAAATACCTGCAAAAAACTCAAGGCTTTACCCAGCCAGGAGCTAGAAATCTTCAAGGACAAAAGCAGCAGGACCTCTCTGGACAACCTATCCTAGTTCTTGACCAGCCTCATGTCAAATGATCTCCCCTATCCCTTGTATTGAAGTTGAAATCTTTCTTGCTTCAATTTGTCTCTGTTGCTTCTTGTCCTCCCACCTTACACCTGATAGGCCCTGAATACATCATCTTGAAAGCATTTTCATAGGTAGTAAAAAGGTTGCTATTTAGCAGACCCTCAACCCTCTCCTCTCTAGGCTACACAAGCCCGTTAAAATGTTTCATACTTAACAGTATTTTAGAAATAGACTCTGGCCTACTATATTCAACTTCCAAAAATTTAGTATTTGGAAGGAAGTACAGCTTAATTCGCTTAATTCCAGTGCTATGAACATAACTGATAGCACAAGTAGCAGCACTAACACTTACTTGAGTTGTCCTTCTGCTGTGTCTGGATTATGCCTGTAGTGAAAATCTGTGTAAGGGGCTAAAATTCTCTAAACAAAAGAAAGACATGCATTATTTTCACATGAAAATACAGTTAAATCACTACTGCCCTTTCCTCAGTCCCATTCCAAACTGTGGTGTTATTCTTGCTTTATAAATCTTGGGCTCTTAGCCTAAAACATTATCTTTTAGACACAGGAAATCTGAGACAAAAGTAAAACATTTTCATGATTAATACAGTGTTTCATTTCTGTCACTAAACAGAATTAAATTCTGTCACTAAACAGAATTAAAACTGCACTCACCTCTAATTCTACATCTGCTCGCACATACTGTCGGGTCTTTGGATGATTAATGAGGTGCAAAACTGTAGTTATCAGAGCCTCATTTATTCGGCTTAGCTGACAGTCAATCACATTTTTCAAGATGGTACTTAAACCACCCCGAAGAGCCACCACCTCAGGATTCTGAAGTGCTTTAGATAAAGGAAAAGAAGTCATTTTGGCCAGTGATCGAAGATAAAACATTTCATGGTTTATGACAAACTTCTCATCTCAAGTATGGATATCTTATTTGTCCTGAACACTGCTGAGGCACATGTAAAGCTTTTAATAGAACTGGCTGACACTGGCAATGAATTGCGGTTTTGGATTGATTTACCATACACAAAAATACTGGTCACTCAGTCTCCAGCATACGGCCATTTCCCAACTTGACTCCCAACCAAGTTTCCATATAGTAGCTTCTGGATTTACCCACAAATAGTCTTTATGCTTCATTGAGCCAACATATGTAAAATATTTATACTAAAATAAGAGTAACATTTTGTTCATTTCTTTAAAACAGAAACTTTATTCTTGAAAACAAATTGCTGAAGTTATTTTCCACTGACTGATTTTGAACAAAGTTCAAAAATCAGCAGCCAAATGAAAGTTTAGGGAGTTAGTATAAACCACTGTCCTGATAACTACAGTAGCCACCCCCAAAAATTTTAAAACTAAGATATTTTGTAGTTCTCTGAACTCTTCTAAATTTGTCAGCATCATGTGTATGGAAATCTCCCTATTTCAAATCCGTTAGTTTAAGAAACACAAACTGCAGTAGAAGAATGTTTTTAAGGCAAACTAAAAACCATCAAGTCCTGAAGGAAAGATGAAAACCTGAAACCTTTGCCTATGATACATAAATAGATTTTAAGTAATTTTGGTTTATATCGTGCCAATAACTAAAATCCATGAAACTTAAAATAAGAACACTTAACATCTAATTCCTTATTAAACAAATACTGTGAATGACAACCACATCAAAACTGAACCCTAATTAAGAAAAATTATCTTACCAAGTTCACAGATAATGGCTATACATGCTCGAACCATTCGGTCTCTTTCTTGAAGACCATCATTTCCAACTGCTATCAAAGAATTAGTAATAGAACTGGGGAACAATGAAGCATTCACAGTGATCATCTGCCAAAAAAGAAAAGAAAAAGCCCTCTGGTTTCTTCATATTTCTCTAAATACACTTACATATTCAACAGCATTCTGTTTCCAACATAGAGTTAGACAGACCAGTCCACCTTACTTGGTTACATCTGGTGAATCTTCACCACTATTTCTTTTGCACTTGAAACTTTTCCATTTCAATTTGTTTGTCAACTTACTTTACCATTTTCTTCTTGCTTCAATTTTTTCATTTTTATATTTTATCTTAATAAGAAAGAATTTAGAAGATGTTTTTTGCAGTGAGAATTAAGACTACCTTCATCATAGTTTTTTTTCCTCAAGAACATAGTTATTCACAAAGAACATTATCCAATGACACAGAGTAGACTACAAACTGATCTACTATTAAGGACGCTCTGCACCACGGAAAGCCTCAGCTGTTAGTTTGGAACAGCCAGAATTCCCACCAGATTAAGGAGTAAGACACATTAAGGTTAAAGAAAGTCACTCCTGAACAACCAACCAATACGACCAACTCTTCAATGCCCCCAAGTGAGGCTTTGATTAAAAAGGCTGAGCAACTGCTTGTTCAAATTCTTCAATTTGTGAAAATTAAATACATATATCTTTCTGGAACAAGAATATCACTAAACAGATGTATTACTAAGGAGGAAGCAGGTTTTTGTCTGACTACCTGAAAAGGGAACAGTGTAATATTTTATAGCCTATTAAGGTGTGTCACCCTTTTTTCTCCACTAATAAATAAAAATGAGACATTAAAAAATATTCAATATACATCAAACACCTAAAAATTCAAGGCTAGTTTCCCATACTTTTGCTTATTATCTTTTTTGTTTTCAACAAAACCAGGCTTTTATCTTTGTAATTCTTTTGTCCCACATCCATTTTACATCTCGCTCTGAAGTACTAAAGGTACTTGTGCAAAGATGATTAGTTTTTTACCTTTTTTCACAAAGATGCTAAAATGAGAGGGTATCAACTATTATGACCACAACGTTAGAAGTGTTTTAACAAATCTATCTTTAAATATATGTTTTTGAGAAGCTTCTTGTTATACATAATGTTAATGCCAACAAAACAGGAAGTTATAAGATAGGACTTAAAAGAAAAAACTAATTCCCTCCAACCCACACAGTCTTTCACTTTTACACTGGCAAGATGAAACAAGAATAAGCAATAGGATAGGTGAAACTGCAATCTGTTTGCTACTGATATTGACATGGTACTTCCTGTGAAGACACATGTAGCCTGTGAGGACACAAGCTGTTCTGCTTCACTGTCCTCTTTGTTTTTAAGACATAAGAAGGAAAGGTTTCTTGTGATACTCAATTTTAATCACATCAGGAGAGTAAACAATTTTTTGTATTTACTTTGTATCTGCTGTAGGTACTAAAATGCAGTTCTCAAGACCAAGGACATGTAATGGAGAGCTACTTACAAGTAGCTAAGATGAAATAAGTAATAAAGACTATGAATTTGGTCTTTTAAGACTGCTTTAGAAAAGAGGAAGAAAGAAGATAGCTCATATTGCATCTAACCATGACTTCTGCTTTAAAAATAAAACATCCAGACCATTCAATTTTTTTAAAAAAATCTTATTGACCTCTATGAGATAGAAAAATGCTTCCTGAAGCAACTTCATGACACCCTTTTCATGGTAAAGATACTAAGTTGTAAATCTTTTGCCAGTAAATGTAGAGGTGATTACAGTCAAAACAGGAAGTGAGCACTCAGCCTTCAAAAACTATTGGACATCAAGTTTAAAAAAATCAGATTTTTGACAGTCTTCCTACACCATTTAAACCTAATATTCAAAAAAAATTGTTTACAATTGTCTTTTCTAAATTCCTAAAGAAATATGAATATTTTATATTTTGTTGCTCCTCTATGAAAAGAAAGAGAAGGTTTTAATTTGAATCTATGCAATTTTCAAATACATTTTTACTATCAAAGATGAGGTTAAAGAGCCTAATCTTGAAATTGAAAACAAAAGTTCTGTGATACTGGAAAAATTCAGTTTGGTTTCACAGTAAATTATCTTCTGAACAATTCTGTTAATTTTTTTTCATTTTATTTGCCATTCATTCTTCCCTTCCAGACCTTTATATAATCTTTCAGGAATCCTGACACCAAATCACTAAGTCTGAGATATCGAGGGAGATGAAGACAGAGGTAGAAAAAGGGCAAGAGCAGGGTAACAAAAAGTGTGAAAATATGTAATGTGCTATTCAGGAAGTACAGTATTCTCTCCTTGTGAGAGAATTTCTCAAGTACAGACTGCTCTATGCCAGTGCATGCTTAACTGCCGTTGCCTAGACAGCATATGAGAAAGCTGTTCACTTCAGTGGTGGCAGGCTGGGTGGCTTGTTGGTCTGACACTGTCTTTTAAGAAAACAGAATGTTATACGTAAGTAATAAAAGATGCTAGAAAAGGCTTTCCATCAACACAGTTCTCAGCATCAAGGAATCACAAGCGTGGCTGCACAGCCTGTGCATTTGATGCACGTATCTGGTGCATGCCAATACCTTTGCATCACGATGGAGAAAAAAACCCACCAAGGGTCAGCTGTATGATTTCTTCGATGCTCCTCTTTGACCACCACTTTTTCAGATCAAACTAATGAATTCATTTATCGTGCTGTCTCTTCTTTCATGCAAGACCTAAGTTTTTGCTCAATAGGAAATGCTCAAAAAGGCTCACAAATAATGAGGACAAATTTCTGGCCCAAATAAAACTAATTATGGATGTGTTTCCATCTTCTGATTTATGTTACTCTGAGTCTAGTGAAGCTCTTACATCAAAGTACATTTGCAAAGAACTTTTATAAAGTGCAACTTCTTCAAGGACCTGTTCCTTTATAGTAGGTCTTTTTTGTTTGTTTTTTGCTTGTTTGGGTTTGAAGGTAGCCATGTTTAATATTTAAAACTCTCTTTTTTGGCACAATTGTTAATCAAGTACATTGTATCTTCTGTAAGACAGAAAACATATTTAGAAAGATTTAAAATACAAAAAGAGATTTAACACAGACAGTACTCCTGGGGAATCATTCTTCAACTACTTCAAACTTTACTTCAGTCTTTGGTAGTTTTTATAAGAATATAAGAACAATAAAGAACAGTGAAGTCCAGCACAAAGGCAAGATATTATGCCTCTGGAATACATTTGGTACCTCTATATGCCAGTTTCCCTAGGATGAACTTGAAAATACAGCTACCATACTTGTAAATCTCACATCCATGGGTACACAGTACAGTCACCATCACAGACTAACCACATTTTATTGAGTATCTGAGACAAAATCCTATGGACAGCATCAACTGCCACAAACAAATAAGTCTGTAAGTATTCCTTGAACGATTACTTCAGTGACAGCTTGTCTCATTGGGCAGAAGATCTCCCAATCTCTGACCCACAGATGATTAAACAAACTATATAATGTAACAGTAATTTCAATATTGAAACTTCGTGTTGTTTTTATGCCTTTGCATTCACTCTTTGCTAGGTGTTTCCCAAACCTTGTCAATTAAGCAAGATTTTTCTAGAGCACTTGAGATTCTAAATGGTAAAATTGTAAAATAAAAAAAACTCTCTTCATTACATTTTTCTGCCTTTTAAACTATCAGCTATATTACATGATAAATGTAAAGCAAGGTATTAGAGACTGTGAAAATGCACTGTTGATGGAGACAACCAGGAGTCAGCACAACGGAGTGGCACAGCAGATACAACCATACATAGGAGATTTTACCTTTCTGACTAATCGAAGTGCTTGTGTTCTTTCTACTTCATTACTCTGCTGTATGTCAATGCACCTGAAGTAAGTTAAAAAACACATTTTGTTTATAACAACAGTAACTTTCACCTTAACTGTTAACAACTCGTTAATATTTATGCATACAAGTACAAAAGAAAAAGAATTGATATGGTTTAAAAACTACACTTCTCAGCAAATACACTCATTATATCAGTTAGCTTTGGTTTATATTTTCTCAGCTGTTTTCATTACAATTAAGTCAGTAGAATGTTCTCAAATATAAAATGGCAAAGCATAATTAATGCTTCAACAATTATTTTCCAATCTAGCTGCATCTGTCACTTGCAAATGAGATCACACCAAGTATTTGTAATGTTTCACATGAGCACACTTTGAGTGTTCCTTTATCAGAAAAGTCCTTTTAGCTCCAAAAAAACTTAACAGCACACTAAAGCTACATGTGCTATTTATAAACAGAAATTCACACACATCTGTATCAGCATATTAAATAAAAAATTTCATTACAGGAAGCACTAGAAATGCTATTATTTACATCTATTCATCATGCTGATTGTATTATCTCACTGCTTTGCCCTTTGGCATTTTTCTGCTGTGTCATCAATTACATTTAGACTACAAATTCTTGGACATCAATTACTTTTTAGCTCTGACTTTGAACTGCAGGCTCCACAGCACAGTGATAATACAAAGAATCAAACAACCCTGATACAAAAACCTAAGACATAAAAATCATTAATATTTCAACCATACTAATTTATAGGTAATGGCATTTATTATTAAAATAAGAAATTCTTTGGATTAATTGTAATATATATTAGGACAGCGTTTTACTTGGATTAGCTAGTGTGATGAAATATTCTGCTGAAGAAACACATCTTTTATAAAACTACTTACTAAGAACATAGGAGAATACACTTCTTTCCTGGCTTTCCTGTGACGCACTAACATGAAAAAACAAGTGATCTAGAACTTTACAATTTACAACAAGAAGAAAGAGAAAAATTACCTGGCTATCAAATAATCCACTTTCAACTTTAGCACCTTCTGGAGAATACTGGAGTCTCGAATAAGATAGCGGAGGGCTCGCAATCCTGCTGCTCGCACCTCTTTTGCTTCATTTAGTAAAGCTAACCTCAGACTACAGTGAAGAAAACAAGAGGGATAAACAATTATTAAGCAGAAGGTAGACTTCATCATCTGACATGCAGCTGCTACTCACTCATTTAAGACAAAAAGTACTATTTTTAAAATAAAATGTTCTGAACTAATTTTCTGACTTTCAGGTATTCTCATACACAGCCTAGAAGGCAAGCCCTCATCCTGGTCAGCAGATGTAGACAATATAGTAATCTTAAAAAGCCACAAATTAATTTTTTCCCAAATAACAGCTTGTACATCCATGATATGACATAGAACCAAAACCTGTACACAACTTGTTATTTGACAAAACAGCTGAGCACAATATTAGTCCAAGAAAATTAAGAGGTAGAATAAGGTAGGTAAGAAGAAGAGCGATATGGTAGAACTCTAGAAATGGAGTTAGAAAGCATGAAGTAGCACACAGTCCTTTTGAAGGCCCTCAAGAGATTCGTCCTCTTCCTCAATGACATGCAGGGTGGGGTGGGAATCCTCAATCTGCCAATAACATTTGCTAGCAGGATTTTTCACTGGACATCTAAGAATGTAAATACTTCAGCCAGGGAGACTGAATTTCTACTTCTACAAGGGGCATATTTTTTTATTTCCTTATCCTAGGGTTGTCATACAACTACTCCAAGGCAAAAAATCTTTATAATCTTTTGGTGAATACCTGGCCTGGGTAAGTCACTGTAACAGGAACCTACTCCCAGGTGATACCTAGACAAAGTAGAAAGGCTGCCATATCACTTGCAATAAAGACAAACTGATTACTACTTTCAGCACCAAGTAGGGAATTGTTTCAAGACCATCTTTCCTGTAATATGAATATGCTGCCCACAGTACTTTGGATGTAGCCCACGACACAGCTGGATTTCTGGACTTCAAAGACTGGACATGGGACTGCTGACTCACGTCCAGCCTCTCATCCAGCAGCCCCTCTAAGTCCTTCTCAGCAGGGCTGCTCCCAATCAAGTTCAAGCCCAAGCCTGCATTGATACTTGGGTGTATTTTTGATACCAAGGATCTTTGGGTCTAACTCCTGGCCCTGCACAGGACAATCCCAAGGGTCACACCATGTGCCTAAAAATGTTGTCCAAACACTTCTTGAACTCTGCCAGGCTTGGGGCTGCGACCACTGCCCTGGGTAGCTGTTCCACTGCCCAACCACCCTCTGGATGAAGAATCTTTTCCTAATATCCAACCTAAACCTCCCCTGACACTATTTCAGGCCACTCTCTCAGGTCCTGTCACTGGTCAATAGAAAGAAGATATCAGTGCCTGCTCCTCCTGTTCCCTTCACGAGGAAGCTGTAGACCAGTTAAAGAACTGGCACAGTGAAAGCATTACAAATGACAAGACTATCACAGAGATTTGTCCCTATTTTCAAGTATGCAATGAAACCATAGAGCTAGTCAAAAGATAAAGACATCAGTTTTAGGTAAGAAAACAATTACACAAGGTTTCCCAACATTTTGCTCAAAGAGCAATTAGCTTTCCTAAGCTTTTTTCCGTAAGTGAGATCTAAATTGAAAGAACACAGAAATACATTCAATATTAGATCTTATTTGCTTTTGTCACCAGTCTGGTTTTCAAGACAAATTTACAAATTTCTGTGTGGAAATGAGCATGTAGTTACATTTGACAATCAGAAAGGGCCACAAAATAGACAGAAATTCCACTTAAAAGTATATAAATAGGGCATGTCAGTAACAGGGAAAGCAGTGTTACATGGACATAAACATACTAATGCAACATAAAATATTGATCTTTAAATCCTGATTCTGTATGAAGAGTATGCTCTGTATTTTGTAGATGTACATTTTTATTATAAGTGCTTTCTACAAGTACTGAAATATTTAGAAGTAATTTTACATCTGTGAGGAATATAATAAAGAAAACTACACTTCTAACTTGAAGGGTTTGTCTGTTTGCACAAAAGTGAATAATGTATTTCTGATTTTACTCTTTAAAATATTTGCAGGTTATATACTTGCATTATGAATCTTCAAACATATTATAAATACAAAATAGTAGTTCAAAAGTACAAATTAAGTCTATTTAATTGCACCAAAACAACTGAAGTTCCCTAGGATTGCTCTATCACTCTTTACCACTTACCATATTATGATGCTGTCATAGGTAAAACCTAACTTTTCTTCAGCATGGCCAGTATTACAAAGAAGCTGAAAATAAAGGAAAATATCTATTATTTATAGCTCTCCAATAATGACCATGAAAATCTGTCAATTTTGGGAAATGCCTTCAAAAAAATCTGAGTAATTTAATTTGTAGCACGGGAGAGAGTACTAGCTTCCGACTTCCTTGAGAATTTCTGCTGTCTGTATTGTATTGCTATACACATTAGATATGGAGACACACCTCTGGATTTTCATACCAAAAAAAGTTACACAGTTGTGTAAGCTGTTTACTGGTTGGTCCATTTTTCAGCACCAGATTGCTAGTTGGCAACTGGTAATTTGAGCAGAAAGCAAGAATGACTGAAGTCAAAGCAAATCTGCAGGGACTCGGGTAAGAGGTTTGAAACAAAGACTGACACTGATGGTCCACTGTTATGTTTTGTCACAGTAGCACAGAAAAATCGGAAGGCATTACCAAGTGTCCTGTAACTGACATTTGGTCTTGGGCTGCCATCCTTTCTATAGAACTTGTACCTCTGAAAAATCAGAGCACAGGTTGAATTTATGCACACAAAAACACAGCTATAAACTGTCACAAACTGGACACTTCAACTATATCTTGTCATTGTGAACAGAAAAGATTTACAAGATTTACAATTTTTAAGTCCAAAACCATGCTTAAAAGGAGCAACTGAGGTTGCCAATGTTTTAGCCTCTTGAGGAAAGGGAAACAATTTCTTCTGTGAGAAGAGCTGATGCTGTTCTTCTTTTCAAGAGTAACAAAGAAATTCCTAGTAATCTCATTTACTATCCCTGGCTGAAATTATAAAATATTATCATGTCGAAATCCCAAAGCACTTTTCTATGCACTTCCAAAAACTCAAGTGACTAATACTGATTGCAATAGCTTTGCACTTTGTCCTCTGTTTTCAAAATAGGCATGTGTTCAGCTCTAAGTCAGTGCAGTATTAAGTTTCTCCTCAGTGAGGAATTCAGGAAGTATTTGTGCTAACTAGTCATTACCTCTGCTCTGAAAATACTGTAATATATCAAACCCTGTGACACATTCTTTAAGTGTATTTACTGCAAACAATAAGAAATTTATAATGAACAACATAGCCAAATCAAGGCTACTGTAAATTAAAATACTTAGTGTATTCCACGCTTCAGTTCTACTGTTCACCTCCATCTGAAAAAATGGCAAATTGCACAGAAACTCTGTTTTTAAGTAAACCCATTTTATTAGCAACATCATTAAAATTCAAACAGTACTTAGGTTCATGGTCAACAAGTAGAAATTCATTTGGTGATCACATTACATCCTATGAAATTGTCTTTCAAGAAAAATACCTAG
This sequence comes from Acrocephalus scirpaceus scirpaceus, assembly GCA_910950805.1. Lineage (NCBI taxonomy): Eukaryota > Metazoa > Chordata > Aves > Passeriformes > Sylviidae > Acrocephalus > Acrocephalus scirpaceus. Next base: position 17,524 of record CAJVGK010000085.1, read on the forward strand.
TGATAATGCTGAAATTTAAGGCTGCTAATGAGAGATTATTAAACTGGCCTGGATCAGCTCCACATTTGGGTTCAAATAATTTAAGTTAATTGAAGTATTTTGTATTCTGCATTCTTCTTAACAAAGACTATTATAAAACATAAGGAAAGTTTTTACATAACCTTTTCTACCACCTTTCAAATTTAAGTGATAATAGAACTAGACAATTGATGCACTAACTGGTTATGACAGTATGTCACTTCCTAACATCAATCTATTTTTATGCCATGTTGCTGGACTGCCTAAGGCCAGCACTGCTGCTTTAGCATTTCTATTGACATCTTATGATCTGTAAAAATTGGCTGACATAGTGTAAGCAAAACACTGCGAGAAGATAGCAAGTAAAAACAGTTCATTGTTCAGCTGCAGACAGTTACATCAATAGTTATTTAGGCTAATCATTTATACATCCAAACCTCTCCCCAGCATTCCACTCCAGAAACAAATGAGAAATCCTAATTTAACATAAAAGATTGTCCTCAACAGTCTATTTTTCCTACTTTAAAAAATCCCATTTCCTAATTTAAAAAACTACATAGAATTGTAATTCTGATGTAGGAAAAACTCATTTTTAAGAAAGCTGCTATATTGTGCACTAGTGCATTAATGAAACTAGTCTCCTTTTGCACACTTATCATTGGTTTCCATCTTGAACAGCCCTGAGATTAGACTGAAACATTTGACGTGTCCCAGGAACCACCTAACTTACTGAACTGCTGAAAACCATTCAGTTCACTGGATCAGTTCTAGTCTAGTTGTCGCTCTCACCAAATATATACAGTGGTTATACCACTGTATATATTATACCTGAATACCAACTGTTTTCACCTATATATGTGCTCCCATTGCACACATCTTCACCAATGCTGAAAAGAACTTGACCTTATCTTGAAATTCAAACACAGCCATGTAACTTGACAAGTTAAAACTTTTATCAAGTTTAACTCTTGTTTGGATATAAAGTTCTGAATTTGACAGTAATAATTATAGAAGTGTTTGATGGTGTCTGTGCGTACATCTGAGATATTTCTCCAACAGAAAAGAAAATAGCTACTAGTTTATTCTCTCTCTAATGGGACACTAGTACTCATGCACTAGCTTTCCTTGTAATTTCTGTATGTTCCATATACAAGAGAACCCAAAAAGACGGACAGAAAGATCAGAAATCAAAAACATTTCAGGGACTTGAAAGGAGTGCCCAAATCCAACAAGAAGATTTACCTAAATAATAGAACAGTGTATCATATCCTTCAGGGTACCACACATTAACAGACACGTAAGAAATGACAGTAAGCCAGCAGAGAAACAGAAAATGTCCAGAAATTAACACCCAGAATGTTAATTTAAAACAAAAAAGAACACAAATTTTATCTCCGGTAATATGAACAGGACTGTATTATATTTGAGAGTAAAAGACTTTTTCCATTTCACAGGTTGCTCTCTCTAAGAACAAAATTTTATATGCCACATTTTAAGAGCAAAGTGGAAAAGGTGTAGCAGAAAAATGGACAAGGCAGGTAGGAAACGGGTGGATACTCATGAAGGCCGAGCCATTTAGTTTATTTAAGCTAGGGGAAAAAAAAACAGCTGGCTGGTAAGCCTGGATTTCTGTAAGGCTGAAAGGGGGAAAAAAAAGTTATGGAAGCTGCTATAAAGAACAGACTGTTCAGCTGGTCCCAATTCCTTGGGTATTTGCTATGTTATAAATGTCTGTCCTTAAATATATTATACCAAAAAATGTTATTGCTTTCTTCTCATTTCACTTGCAAACAACATTAAGGAGATCAATGATTCTGGCCCAAATGCACTGGTATTTGTAGATGGCTGAATTCCTGGCAAAGTCAAGTAACTGTCGTATGTTTAACTGTAAGATTTAACAATTAACATACATATCATGACAGCATAATTCTGCAGGCAAGCAGTACCAGAATACTGAAATCTATCTTTGGCTATACATTGACATAGTTCATTAAAATGGTAATGGATTATTATATAATACCTGGAATTATGAAATTATTTCTATTTTTATGCTATTTATATTTTCCATAGATAGATCTTACCGACAAAAATACATTTTTAAATGTACACAATAAATTTTATGTCTTTTTATATAGGTACCAACAAAACTAAACAGAGCATACTTTGTGAGTTAAACCTGGAAATGAGTTCAGTTCAAAATTAAAATTTTGTGATGAAATACACAGTGACTGGGCATAGCAAAGACTCTCTGAGGCTAAGATTAAATATTAGGACAAAATGGTATGTACATTAGGCCAGACAGTGACTAACTTACAGTGAAGGGTTTTTTCAGGTTTACTGTCAGCTATGAGTTTTTCATACTACTCAGATGAGTCACAGCAATATGAGTAGCATATCAACATGTCTTGGAAACAGTAGCTCAGAACAACAAAACCACAGGAGGTCAACAGCATGCACAAGTGGAGTGCACATTTGAGACCATTCAAATTTATACTTAGGAGAATAGCCACAATAATTACTAGGTAAAAATATATTATTCTGTGCATTCAGAATGTAATTATTGCATTATAACTTTGGAAATACAGTTTCAGCCACCACTGGTAACATTTAAGCGAAGCCTACTTTGTAGATCCTAGTCTTAAGAGAAACCCCTACAGAAACTGTGGGCTCTTGATTTAGACACACTTGCTACAGAGCTGAATGTCTCTAAGTGTATGTTCTGTTCCTGTGTGGTACATCATTCTGAGATTTCAGGTTTTGCCAGTGGTTTATCTACTTGGATGAAGGTTACAGTCAGGCAGTACATTCAGTCTAAGATACCTGGGTTTTGCAAAAGACACTCAAAAGTCAGCATGTGGTCAAAAGCTAACCTACAGAGCAGAATAGCAGAGCTTCATTAAATAATGTCATGTCGTTTCGAACGGATTGAAAACATAATTTTTCATGTCACTATATTACTGAAGGTGTTCCACTGTTAAGTTTATATCTAAAAATAATTGCTTGATTTTGTCCTTTAAGAAGTACTTTTCTTTTTGAAAGAAAACCAGAAATTCCTACAATATCTGTGGATTTCTTTTTCAGCTTGTTATTAAAATACGCTTTTAGTTTTACAAAGGTATGAAGGATCTCTCAGAAGCTCCCAGTGGGATAAAACTCCTGTAACAGAGGATTATAAATAAATACTTCAAATCACAAAGATATTTTCCTCTAGGTAAATGCAATTGTACGGTTTCTTCTGGTTTTCAGTGACTGATCACTTACTACTTTGCATGGAGGTGGGGAAAATCCAAAAGATGTAACTATGAGGTTTTGGTACTAATCAGCAGAAACTGGGAAACTTTAAGGTGCTTGCTTTACATAGACGGCAATATAAATTAAAGATGGATAATCCTACTCAGCTTACTCGAGCTAAATGCATATAGCAAACTTCTGAACTGCTGTGACAGTGAAAGTGCCACTGACCATTTACTGGAGGTCAAATCCTTGAACAGTTTTCAGGTCAGAATGTAAGTTAGCTTAAATAGGGTGGCTTGAAAGTAATAAAGATTGAGGCAGTATTTCATAAAAGTTTTTGCCCACAAAACTGCAGCTTCATTTATTAGGTGACAGGAAGCAGAGGAGGAGTGTGCTCTCATTCAAAGCAGATAAAATTTCTAAGTCTGCTGTTGCTGCAATTCAGAACTAAACATACCTTTCCACAGCCTGTGCATCACCAGACTGGGAATGCTAATTTCCTGAACAGAAAACTTAGACCACCTGTTGGGCAAGAACAACCCACGTACTGCAGATAAAGGGCAAAGAATTTGAACACCAATGACTTAGGTAGTAAGTAGTACTAGCAAAAACTTGATAAATGAAATGCAAGTTTTTGTAAAATATAATGTATAAAGCATACTTTGCACAGCAGTAATGGGTGCTGTGGAGACCTGAATGCAACTAGTTAACATTTCTCTTAAAGGGAAGTGGCAATGAAACAGGAGATACAGCACCTAAGCACACAAGTATAAAATATCATATAAAGTATCTACTGTCTCATTCTTGCAGATGAACTAGGAACTCCTGTTGACTTCTGATCATGATGATAAAAAAAAAAAGAAAGTATTCAACTTCTACATGAAGCCCTAGAGTCTAGTTCAGTAGTAGTTCAGTAATTTTAAAAAGATGATTATGTTCCTGCTCCTTTAAAAAACAGGAGGTGAGGAGAATAATCTCACCTTAAAAATCCAGTTCAGTTCAAGTAAAGAAACCTGGAATAATGCACCTCAGATATCCTGAAAATAATACAAAACTTGGTGCCTATCACAATCCTTGTCAGGAAACTGCACGTTCGGAGTAAATTACATTACTTGTTTCCATGTGATAAAAACATTTTGCTTCCCCTGACTGAAGAATTAAAACAGTAAGATTTTCAGTCTTTGAAAGAAAAAATGTGGGGTAGTTCGGAGCAACTACTTAGACTAGTTCAGATGTTTTGTTTTAAGCATAATAATATTTCTAGCAGGAGAATAATAGATTTTCCATATTGTTTTATCTGAAATATGCCAATAAAAATTTTCAAAAGTCCTTTCCCTGTCCATTGTACAAATATACCAGATAACAAGTAGCTCTTCAAAAATGGACCACAAAATGCAACAATTTATAAACAAATCAAGTACAGATTCAATGTATTTCCAAGATACAATACAAACATCCTCAGCTCTTAGCATATCAATCTTACTCACACTCCTGTCTCACAAAGGAGGAAATGAGACTATACCAACTCATGGTAGAAGAACAGAGTGCAAAAAGGAAATAAAACTATCTCGCCAAGCTCCAGGCTTTCACTTTTAACCACTGGAATGAAAAACACAGAATTGTTCCAACCACAAGGCAGACAATACAGTATAACTTGCAACTTTTATTCTGTTCTCATAACTGCCTTTACAGTTCAAAAAAAAAAAAATAGAAAGAGTTTTTAAAACTAATGCACTAAGTTATACACTTACAAAGTATATATTCCAGGGAGATGACTATAAGAACAAGTGTTCAATATTAAATTGAATAGTATAATTCCCTAATGCAGGGTGATTCTGGTTTAGAATCAAAATCAGGTTATGAACTACAGTCCCTATCTTCAAATTTAATTTCCCCATCATCATATTTAATTTTGTTAAGTTGCTTTTCACAGATTCATAATTTCCTGCCAGTCTTAAGTGCAATTTATGAAAACCGTCCTTCCATTTCTCTAAGTATTTTCCATTTTCAATGCTGGGTTTAATAAAGCCCCCAATTATTCTTCAAATATTCAATTATGGAATTATGTAATCTCTCAAAACTATTTTTTAAAAAGAATATTTGTTCTTCTTTTAATTACAATATGCATATTTATTAATTTAACAGTTATGGATGCTTAACATCTGTTTTTCAATAGCCAAATTGAACCTGTTTTTAAGATCCACAGTTTCAAATATTGAGTTTTCACTACAAATTGTTCCTCTACAAACCTAATCCAGCTCTTTAATTTTAAGACAATTAGAGAATTTGGAAGCATTCACATTTCAAAATTTCCTGATTATCACAGAAAGGAAACCTAGCTATTCATCAGAATTTTCTAGCAGAATAAAGGGCTTTCTTGCAAAATGTTTTGGAATTCCAATGAAAACAGCAGCATTCTGTCAACAGCTGGTGTCTGACAGACACAAGGCAATAGCCCTAAGAAGAGATTTCAGTTTGAAGTTCAGTTTTTTAGTGAATGCTATGCACCTACACGTGCCCCAAACCAATCTAGAAAATTTAGCATTAATAGATTTGCTATTAATGCATTAAAAGATTTATTCATTTGTCACTGTGATTTTGTTCTCAGTACTTACCCTCCTGGTTAAGTGAATATTAAACATTACCACTGAAGTGGTCAATCTCACAAGGAGTGCCTGTAACAGCCAAGATGCCTACTTCAAAGGTTATCATGCATGTTTGTCCTTCTCGTATCAACTGGTTTCCCATATCTTCTCTTGAGTATTCTCTCTTTCACTAAAGATTGGCTCAAAAATGTCAGCTGGATTCCTGGCAATCTTACTTAATTCTTTGTAACAAACTTATCTGCAAACATAATTTAAACCTTACTTTATCCTCCACATCCCCCTCCTCTATGTTATTTCTTGGCTGATGCTGGTTGCAGGATCCATCCTCAGCCATAGGAACTCAGTTTTCATTTTCAGGTGTGTTGCCCTATCTCTATCAGAAAACTGTACAACATACCACATCCCTCTGTCAGTCCATCAGTTTGGCTAAGGCTTACACTGAAGCTTCAATGTCTCCTCCCTCGCTGACTTCAACACATAGTTTCCCTTGCACTGACAAATGGAACACTGGTCCAACCACAACCACCCACCATCCTACAATGAACAGCTTTTCCCTAGCTCCCATACCACCTCCCATGAGTCACCTTAGCTTCTCTCCATAAGTTTCTCTTTCACCCCAAAAATGCTACTTGCTGTCCTTCTGAACATCTTTCATGGTTTGTTTCTTCAGCTTACACACTCATCCTGCAGCAAGTTTTTAATTCTTGCCTCATCAGCTCACAATGACAGATTCCAATATATCTGTTGCATTTTCAGTGCATACCTGTCACATGTCCATGATTTGGAAGAAGAACAACAAAAATGATCAACACAGACATATTCCAGAAATGGACCCTTTAAATCTTTTTCACTATGAAAACTGCAGTGAAAGTTGCAGTTCCTATATATTAGTGTCCAAAACATTGCATAGAATGTGCATTGATACAGTCTTCCCCACTCACCATAGTCAATCAATTTACATTCAGAAAGTCTGGCATTTTACATTTGTGATTTCAATTCTGAACAGCAGGAACCAATTCTTTAGCTCTGGTTATGCAACTTAACCCATTAATTGGGAGATATTTCCATCTTCTAAGCACTAAAATACTACAAAAATTCAGCCAGCAGGACAGGTATGCAAACTTCAGCATAACTCTGCATTCACATATTTGCTTGTCCTTATGTGATACCTTCCTTTCCCACAGTATGCAGGCTTTGAGTACTGTTCTGTGATATTAAACAATTCCATTAACATCCCAGCCAATGTCTGACTGAGTAAACATGAAACATTTTACCTGTACAATCACTTGTTCTATGACACTATTTGAGCTCTTACCTTAGTAAAATTATTCAAGTGACCTAGTTTTCTCATATTTGACACGCCTTGTAATTTGGCCACATTTTGGAGAATCTCTCTCATATTATCACAAGGGTCTGCAAAAGAAAAGAGGGTATTAGCAGACACAGTAAAAGAAAAATAAAAAAAGAAGAAAAATCTAAACATTCATTCAACATGCAGTTTCGTAAATATAATAGGTATCTTCCTGGTATCAGTTAGGGATACAGAGCGCTTTTGCCCCAAGAAGCATCAATCTGATTTAAGCTAGGGACCAAAACCAGGTATACCTGAGTTGTGTAGAATAAATGCTAAAGGCGATGGAAAAGAGACATTCTTACTTTAAAATGGATTTTAATCAGTATCTTAGATTTGCAGTTGACAAAGCAATCCATTTAGTGTCTGAAATGTCAATCCCTACATCTTGTAAGTGAACAACTTTACCTTTAATTCCCTTGTAACTGAAAGATAAAATAAGCTGAAAAACAAAAGTTAAAATATAGCATATTACTGGGACACCACATTATTCTTTTTTTTTTTTTCCCTCCAGACAAAGGGTTGGTGGGATTTTGGAAATATGAGACCTCTTTTCTGCTCTCCACATTAATTGCTTTCCACAATCATGCTTTAAATAGAGGGCTAGGCGTTTCCAGTGACATAGGAAATGAACTACAAGGTAAACAAAAGACTTAAGAATGTCTTCTCTCTTCTTAAAGGTCCACCATCCCAACAAAAACAGACAAACAAAAAACCACCACCCACAAACCACTATTCACACACCAACTGATGATCCTGCATTCTGCTAGAAAACAGAAAACGAGTACCATGATGAGAAGAGACACTCTTCTCCCACTTTTGGAATTAAGGTAGGAATTGAGGCAGAGTTGAACAAGCAGCACGGAGTGGGGCTGGGCCCAGGGAGTTGCACAGTGAGCTACTGCAACAGACAATGTAATAAGTTCTGTACCTGGTGGTACTGTGGCAAGGCAGCTTTTAAAGAGACATATTTGATGCAGGATGCTCATGGAGTTTTAGATTAGACACAGAAGATAGGTATCAGCAGTTTGAGATAAATGTAAAACTGAGGCTATCCTGAAGATATAAACTATTGAAAATAATACATTACCAAAAAGAAGAAATAATTGCATACATTGAATGATGTCTTTAGAACAAGACTGAACACTAGACACCCAAAAAGCAGCAAAGAGAGAGCTTTTGTGTGTGGTGTCCCACATTAACGTTGGTAAGCAAAACTTGCCTCCTACTACGGAATGGAACAGCTACAGCTGAGTTTGTGGTATACACAGTCTTTTACCTTCCTGTTCTTTGTAAAAGTATGTTTGTGTATTTTTCATTATCCAAAGGAAATCAAGCACTGGAGATGTAAAGAAAGCATCATCTTCACTACCTCTCTACAAACCATACTTTTACATCACTTCCTGTACTTTAAAAACTTAAACAAACTTAGAAAAGCAAACATAAGTAGCAATCTTGCTAGGATATATCCAGAATGTGTTTGGACAGACAAAACTTGTATTTGCATCATCATCAGGAATCAAGACATTATTTAAAATGATGACACTTACAGGTAGGCAACCCAATTAAAGTGTACAAACCTGCTAACCAACTGTAATTAATGAAGATTTTGTCTATCACCCAAGGAAATCAAACACCATCAGCTTGATTAGCTGCTAGATGCCTACCTAAGAGTAGGATAATCAATTGTATTGACTATGGCGCTTACAATGAAACTTCAGCACATGTCGAGACATGCTGCTGTCACACCACATAATTCTGGTAATTTTCAAACAAAGGATCTGTAAGATTTTGGGAAGACAAGGTAAGTTCTTAAATGTGTGCATCAATTTCTATTAGCACCAGCTTAATGCTAAAGATTATTTTCCACAAATCCATTCACAGTGCATGCAAAGTCAACCATCAGACACATAAGCATTGACACAGCTCTAGCACTGCTGTGCCATATGCACAGTAAAACCAGACATCTAATAACTTTGAATTTAAATTGGAATATGGGCATGGACCTCTTTGCATCCCTATGAAAAAAGAAAAAAATATCTTTGATGTGATTATGGAAATTAGAAACAGTAAGAATCTTACTGGATCTATACCAGGTTTAGGATTCCTCTGCACAATTTGCTTTTCCAGGGCTTAACTCAGTTTATGAGTTTTGCAATAGCACAAGCCATAAAAATCATGGAATGGTTTGGATTGGAAAGGGCCTTGAAGATCAGGTAGTCACACCCCTTTGCCATGGGCAGGGAATCTTTCACTAGACCAGTTGGCTCAGAGCCCCATCTAACGTGGCCTTGAACACTTTCAGAGATAGGGCACACTGAAAACATGTAGTTTGGATTAGTTATGACACTACAAATAGTTTGTATCATATAGCCCCTTAATTTCAAGACAACATAACAGAAGAGAAGGATAACTTCCTCATAACCTGGTTTCTTTGAAAATACAGTTTGGCTCATATCTATGCTTTGGCCTGCCTTGGGTAACGTGTGGGAATTTCCCTGGCTCACAACACTTTTGGACCTGTAAAATTCCCTGTTATGCCACAAGGAAGATCCCAGGTAAGCAGTTTTAGAGCAACATAACTTGCCAAAATGACTGAAAGTATGTTTTAATTTTGACAGTGCAGATGGCTACATATGCCCAATAAACCCTTACAAAAACTAAGCTTGCCATGTGGTCAGGAAAGGCCATGGGATTAGCCCAGAAAACCTTTTGTGCAATGGCAATGAACATTCTTATTTGGCTATCTGATAAAGTTGGCATTAACTCAGAAGTGCCTGAGGTGTCCTGTGGAAAAAGGCCGTCAGTTTGGATGTGATGAAATAAGGATACAATAATACTACAATTTCCCATTTAACAATTCTATAGCAATGACAGATCTGTATAATAAGGGCACCTAAATAAAACATATACTAAAACTATTTTCCTCTATTTTTGCATGAAAAACTGCAGTTACAGCAACATTTACCTCACCATGTCCTCTTTCAGTTGAGGAAAAACTCATTTTTAGAGACTGAAAAGTTTGAGGAAAGACATGTTTGTGGTGCTTAGCTGAGCAGTCAGGTATTTCCCAGAAGGTTTATTAGCAGGTTAGTAATTTAAAGCAAACTGGGGACTCTGGAGCAAAAGCTACAAAACTGTGAGAAAACTCTGAAGATAACAGACATTTTCACTACTGAATTAATAAAACAAGAGGAGCCAGAAGCCATGGTACAACAGCAAAGCTATGATGTAGTCATCATCCCAGAAACGTGGTGGGACAACTCACACAGCTGGAGCACTGCACTGGATGGCTACAAGCTCTTCAGACGAGACAGGAAAGGGAGAAGAGATAGAGGGTGGCCTATTATTTTAAGGAGGCTTTTGATGCCATGGGTATTGAAACTGATGATGATGGAGTTGAATGCCTATGGGTAAGAATTAAGGGGAAGGCCACAAGGCTGACATCCTATAGGGAGTCTCTTATCATCCACCTGACCAGAAGAAGAGCTGGACAACCTATTCTATAAGCAGCTAGAGAATGTTTCAGGATCACCTGCGCTTGTTCTTGTAGGTGACTTCAGTCCACCAGAAATCTGCTGGGAACTTAATACAGCAGAAGAGAGTCTGTCCAGGAAGTTTTTAGTGAGTGGAGGATGACTTTTTTGTCGCAGCTGGTGAGTGAGCTCACCAGGGGAGGGACTATGTTAGACCTGCTGTTTGCAAATAGAGATGCACTGGTAGGAGATGTGTGGTTGGAGGCCACTTGTGGTACAGTGATCATGAAATTGTAGAGTTCTTGATATTTGGTGAAATCAGAAGGAACATCCATAAGACTTTTACATTAGACTTCTGGAGGTCAGACTTTGGCCTATTTAGGAGACTTGTTCAGAGAGTTCCTTGGAAAGCAGCCCTTAAAAACAAAGGAGTCCAGGAAAGGTGGGCGTGCTTCAGATCAGAGCTCTTGAGGGCACAGGAACAGACTGTCCCTGTGTGCCGAAAGATGAGCCAATGAGGCAAACGTCCAGGCTGGATGGGCAACGAGGTTTTGGAGGAACTCAGGAATAAAAAGAAGATGTATTGTCAGGAGGGTCAGGTTTCTCAGGAAGTATTTAAGGGGGATGCTAGAGCATGTAGGAAAAAAATTAGGGAGGCCAAAACTCAGTTTGAACTTAAAATAGCAACTTCTGTAAAGGATAATAAAGAATGTTTTTACAAATATATTAATGATATAAGGAAGGGTAAGACCAGCGTTTGTTCTCTATTGGATGCAGGAGGGAACTTGGTAACAAGAGATGAGGAGAAGGCAGAGGTACTTAACGCCTTCCTTGCCTCAGTCTTTAGAGGGAAGACTGCTTGTCCTCATGACAACTGTCCTCCTGGGCTGGTAGATGGTGTCAGGGAACAGAATGGCCCCCGTTATCCAGGAGGGGACAGTCAGAGAATGGTTGAGCAGTTTGGATGTTTATAAATCTATGGGCTCAGATGGGATCCATCCCAGGGTGATAAGGGAGCTGGCAGATGAGCTTGTGAAGCTGCACTCCATCATTTACCAACAGTCCTGGCTCACTGGTGAGGTTCCAGATGACTGAAGCTGGCCAATGTGATGCCTATTCACAAAAAGGGTGGGAAGGAAGATCCTGGTAATCATAGGCCAATTAGCCTGACCTCACTTGCAGTAAAGTAATGGAGCAGTTAATACTGAGTGCCATCACGCACCACTTACAGGATGGCCAGGGTATCAGGCCCAGCCAGCACGGGTTTAGGAGGGGTAAGTCATGTTTGACCAACCTGGTCTCCTTTTATGACCAGGTGACCCACCTGGTGGATGCAGGGAAGGCTGTGGATGTTGTTTATTGGGACCTCAGCAAGGCCTTTGACACTGTCTCCCACAGCACACTCCTGGAAAAGCTGGCAGCCCACAGCTTGGACAGGAGCACTCTGTGCTGGGTTAGGAACTGACTGCACGGCTGGGCCCAGAGAGTGGTGGGGAACGGTGCTGCATCCAGCTGGGGCCAGGCACCAGTGGTGTCCCTCAGGGGTCTGTGCTGGGGCCAGTTCTGTTCAATATTTTATTGATGACATGGATGAGGGTATTGAGTCTTTCATTAGTAAATTTGCAGATGACACTAAGCTGGGAGTGTGAGTCGATCTGTTGGAGGTAGGAGGGTTCTGCAGAGAGACCTGGAACGGTTGGATAGATGGGCAGACTCCAATGATATTTAATAAGTCCAAGTACTGACACCTGCATTTTGGCCACAATAACCCCCTGCAATGTTATAGGCTGGAGACAGCGTGGCTGGACAGTGCCCAGGCAGAAAGGGACCTGGGGGTACTGGTGACAACAGCTGGACATGAGCCAGCAGTGTGCCCTGGTGGCCAAGAAGGCCAATGGCACCTGGCCTGTATCAGGAATGGTGTGGCCAGCAGGACAGGGAGGTCATTCTTCCCCTGTACTGGGCACTGGTGAGGCCCCACCTTGAGTGCTGTGCCCAGCCCTGGCCCCTCAGTTCAGGAAAGACGTTGAGACGCTTGAGCGCGTCCAGAGGAGGCAACGAGGCTGGTGAGGGGCTTGGAACACAAACTCTGTGAGCCACAGCTGAGGGAGCTGGGGGTGTTTAGCCTGGAGAAAAGGAGACTCAGAGATGACCTTATCACTGTCTACAACCTCCTGAAAGGTGGCTGTAGTCAGGTGGGGGTTGGTCTCTTTCTCCAGGCAGCAACTGACAGAACGAGAGGACACAGTCTCAAGCTGTGTCAAGGGAAACATAGACTAGATATTAGGAAAAGGGTTTTTACAGAAAGGGTGATAAAGTACTGGAATGATTTGCCCAGGGAGGTGATGGAGTCACCATCTCTGGATGCTTTTAAAAAAAGATTGGATGTGGCTCTCTTGTGCCGTGGTCGAGTTGAGGTGTTAGGGTCAGGTTGGACCTGATCTTGAAAGTCTCTTCCAACCCAGTGATTCTGTGTGAAATTCTGTGTCAATATAAATAGAGCAAGATAGCTGCCTCACTCTTCAATCCTATCAAAACTAATACTGCTGCAGAAAAACAAGACAGTAAAGAAATAAAGACCCTCTCATAGTATATTACCTCAGAAGGAACTAAAATAACAGAAGTCTTTTTGGTCAAATATTGTCAGGTGAAGTCTCATTTTAACTTCAGAAGAACCTCCTCATAAAAAGTATCTTATAAAAAATTTAACAAAGTAACTGTGACATACTAACTTCAAGGAAAGACTGGATATCTTCTTCCTGCTTCTGAAAATGCATCATATATTACAAAGCAGTAGAAAATTTATATAACTTACTCAAGTGTGGCTCATTTTCTGTAAAAGTAAAGCCAGTAAGGAAGGTAGACAGGCCTAAGAAAACTTCGCATCATAGATGTAAAAGAATTTAAACAAACCAACATGACCTCATGAGTGGCGAGTCACTCTTTTGCTGATCTGTCTTTCATACTGAAATGGGCTTGGAAATAGCCTAAATACATTCTGAACTCTAGAAACTAAGCCATGTGGCTTTCCTGTAATCACAGATCAGATCCAGCACAGTCTATCTTCCTGTCACAAAACACAAAGGCACTATAAAATACTAAGTAATGCAGAAATAGCAAAAAGCATAGTGCAAAATCACAGACTTATCTTCCAAAGAAATATCACAGCCTTAACATTTCATTGTCAAGGTCAACAGTTCATCTTGGTGTTGACAAAGACTTTGTTGTTTGGCTTGTTTGGGTTTGGTGGGGGTGGGTTTTTTTCTTTTGGGGAGGGGGGTTGTGAGGGGAAAGGGGCTGTTGGTGTTTCACAGATTCACAGAATATTCTAAATTGGAAGGGACCTACAAGAATCGCTGACTCTAACTCTTCAGTAAATGGCTCATACAGGGATTGAACTCAAAACCCTGGTGTTATTAGCACCATGCTCTAGCCCATTGAGCTAACAGGTGTTGCATGTGTTGTTTTAAGGATCCCAGTTCACATCAGTGTTGCAGAGATTTCTTATCTCTTACTCTCTAGCTCCTCTGAAGTTCCTGTTTTATGTCTAAAACAAAAAATCAAGAAGACAAGCTACTTATTCTTTTAAGACACCCTTAAAAGTCTATTCTTTCCTGACTCACTTAGTTTATTACTGATATGCTGACTCTTATGGGGAGAAATTTCTTCTCTAAAAGGGCTGTCAAGCACTGGAACAAGCTGCCCAGGGAAGCAGTTGAGTCACTACCCCTGGAGGTAATTAAAAGATGCAGAGACATGGCACTTAGGGACACAGTTTAGTGATGAACTTGGCAATGCCAGGTTTATGGTTGGACTCGATGATCAAAGGTCTACTCCAGCCAAAATGATTCTATGATCTCCAGCTGGCCCACAGCAACAACCAAATATCTTCATTCTTTCCCATGGTGCTTGCGATGGTGGAGCTGTGCAAAATGACTAAACTGATCTTAGCGTTTTCTTCTGCCAAAAGATGCACAACCCCTTCCCTTGCTTTCCTTCTGTCTCCTTATTCTTTACACTACTTCAGCACCCACCTTCAAATTCACAATAATATTATCCTACCAAGTATCTCCAAGTATCCTACCAAGTATCCATCTACCAAATAGAATCTTTTTCTTGTTCTGACTACACTAGTTCTCTACCAAGTTACTGACTAAAACTGAGTACTCAATTCTTACAAACCCCACTCAGAAGTAGCTGTGCCACTGAGCCATTCACAGGTACAGTGGTGGAAGCAAGACATACCTGTTCCACATGACACTCAGTAGAAAAAAGTCACGTTTTTTTTTTTAACCTGGACTTTAAAACTGGCAAGTCTTCCCAATTATTATAGACAAAGTCACTTTGCTCAAACATCATCTAGAAATTTGATACATATAAAAACTGCAAGTCAGCCCACTTGTGTCCTGCAGCAACAGCTTAGTTTGCTCATCATTATTCCTATTTTCTCTCTGTCTGCTTTTTGTTGGACAGCAAAAACTTTGAAGTAGCCATAGTTGTTCTGTTTACTTCTTTACACTAAACACAGTTTCTCACCCACAACTCTCTGCACTAACACTCAGTACTTAAAATTATAATCTTTAGCGCAGAGCAAAGCTGGTGCTTTTTTAAAACTCCAGCCTCGAGAACTCCATGATTCTCTATGCCCAAAAGTAATTCACAGATGCTGTACATTAAAAATCTCCGATGTTGTGTTGTTTAACTCTCATGACCTTTTAAGGCTTGACTCATTTTTTCACCCCTTCAGGACTGTAACATTGTTTTTCCCCAGTGACAACCATGATGCATTCTGACAGATCCCATTCTCCAGAGAGAAAGAACACGACAGAAGTCCTGCTACACAAAACAGCTAGTGCTCCAGCTAATGCAGGGATGAAATAGGACCAGCAATAGCTGTATTAGCACAAGTGACGATTACTTTTGCCTGACAGATTTAGCAGCATTGTTTGACCACATTCAGTATGCTAGAAGCATGCCAATTTGCTGTTCTGTTATGTACATGTGAATGGAAAAGAAAAAAAAAAAGAATGGTAGGCTTTAGCACACAAATAACTTTAGCTTCAGTAACCCTGAAGTCGAGCATGAGTTAAACTGAGGAGTGTGTATTATATGCATCACTTGGTAGGCGCTAACAGCACACAGTACTGTACACAGTAGCCAATGTACATATATATAGTAACTCTCAAGTGAGAGACTGCACTAGAAACTGATGTTACATCTACTAGAACCACAAGGCCAAAAAGTGAAATAAACGATTAAATACTTTTAAATCCTTTAAAGAAGGAAGCTGTACTTCACTACAGTCAAGCATCTCACCACTAAGAACACGAGAGGTATCTTCCTCTTACTGAAGGAATCACAGTAATGACTGGACAGTGAATAATTCTGGTGAACCTCCTATACACCTCTACATTTATTAGATTAAGTGTAAATGCCATGCAATTGCATATTATTAAGCTGTTCTTAGTAGCTCATTAAAGTACATGCTGCCAAAATGAAGGAAGTTGAGTGAAATACACCAACTAGAAACATTAGCGCACTGTTCTCCACTTCCACTGAAACAAAACTGAGTTATCAGTTTTTAAAAGCAGTGAAACATTAGAAATCAGTTACTCAGAGGTTACTTGCATGATAAGTAATCAGCCTCCTAAAACACATTTTAATCAAGACCTTTAATAATGAACTGAGACATCAATGTTAAGTCATATTCTACCACCATCAATTTGTTGCAAAAAAAAAAAAATCAGGACAATTGTGTAATCTTCTTGATCTTAAAGTATTCTTATTTTACATTTAATTCAAAAGGTGGAAACGGCAGAGAAAACCTGAGAATATGAAAGATGACAAAGCTACATAAAAAAAGCAAACTCTGCAACACAGATCACTCCTGTATTATTTGTATTAACACATCAACTCTACTTTGCCAGATTAAAAAAAATTAGCGCATAAACACTTTATATTCAATGTGTAATTTTCAAAAACACAGTAAGACATGTTTAGGCTGATGGCATATCCCAATTTATAGTGTAAAAACATAAAAACCTGTCTGTTTGTAGTATCAAGTTAATGTAGTTATGTTGAAAAATGTACTGAATACTTAGCCGGATGGATATCCTCTGTGCTCATAGTCAAAATTCTGCTATCACACTTGAAGCCATAAGGTGGGAAATATTTTGTACTGTAAAAGTTTTGCCAAACAAGACTTGAAAATTTTAGATTAAAAAAATCCATATGTATATCAAGTTTTAACAGTTGACGGTAACTCCTTCAAAAGTACCTATGACTAAAAGAGTGATTTCAGCAGAATGCACCTAGACATTTATTCAGTTTGGTTCCCACAGCTTTCAGGGGGAACCATACAAAGAGCACTTTATTTTGAATATATGTAAGTTGCAATAACTCATGTTCATGAAAATAGAAAGCAAACAAAAAACTAAGAACTCGCCCTTGTTGTTTAAGAAAGCTATGAATATATGAAACTGATTCACTAATATGGCAAAAAGTACACATTCTCTCATCCAAGGCAGTCAGCAAAGCAAGGCACAAAAATTATTCCTCTTCCTACATCACTCAGGCAGAAATTAACCATCACATATACAAAAATGCATATGAACTAGAAATCAGTGGAAAAGAGCATGTTCAAGGTAGGATCCAGGAATCACTAGAACTTCAGATAAATAGGAAATCATCCATCAGGATTACTTTGGCACACATGTACTTCTCAAAACTAGGAAGTAAAATTTAAATGCCTACTGTGATTGTACAGATTTCTCTTTTGCAGATCTGCATAAATATTGTAAATAAAAGGACTTCTTTTTTTAAAAAAAATTTAATATTTCTAAGTACACATAAAGGTGGCAAGAAATAAACAGTTTGGTGCTGCAGTTGGCTTGAAGAGCAGTTCCAAAATGGACCACTTTCCAAAAAGTTGTCTTATAATATTATTTCTAACCAAGTTGCTGAGATTATGGCTGTAGAAAAGCCATTCTTATATCCTTAGAATTATATAATTCCCAATGTGTGATCTTAGATGGCACTTTGCAAACAGCATTCTTTACTGCTAAACTTCTAAAAAATGGGTTTCATAGCTGAAATGTTAAGAGCTTTCCCATTATAGAAGGAGAAAACGGAAGAACCATTACAAAGGATAACTATAAAGCTGACTTGAAAATTAATTACATATAGTTTTTCATAAACAGATTATTCTTTAAATGCTTTATAGCAATACAAAATCTAGTGTCCTGCATAAGCTTCCTCAAAGACAAATTATGAAAATAGTATTAAATATTACTATTAGTAGTTAAGACTATGTAAGGTACCCAGGCCTAGTAAAAAACCCCAATTATTTTAAAAAAACCCTTGTCTATTCGTAGAGAGAAAATGTTTAATTTAGTCCTCCATTTAAATTTACAGTTATATCTCAACTCCCAGGAAGACATGACGTTGATGACAAAAATCACAGCAATAATTCTTGAGGTATTGACTTTAAGTTACAAATTTATTCCAAATTCCCCTGCCTCTCACCCCTCAAAAAAAATCCCACCACAACGTCATCTCTCTGCACTACAGGATACACAACTACAAATACTGCATACTATCATGACTAAAACCAAACTGGAATAACAGTCTCTTAAAATTTATATCATGACCACTTAATAATACACAAATATAAATATTCTGGAATACAGTTAAATTCAGGAAGAACTTCCTCTAAACTTTCAAAAAAGCTCAGATGTCTAAAAGAAAAAAGAGAAAGAAAAAAAAAAAGAGACAAAAACCAGAGGGTCAAAATGCTGGAGGCTGAGGAACATTCCATAACTGTGTGACTATGCATTTGTTTGCCCTGTTGTTCTGCTCTCTTCTCTGCAACAATTATCAACTACTGCCAAGGTTGGAGTGACCCAGTACAACTGTTCTTATGGTCAAGAGCCAATAAAAGCCTTTCCCAGATTTACAAAATTGCTTATGTCAGTACACAAATCAAATTAATACTTCCCAGAATATCAACTACGAATTTGAATGGTGAATGTAAGGTTTAGAGAAAGATCTTCAGCTCTTCCCCATTTCCTTCTTTTCTGCCACCACCTCTAGACATAGAAATAATAGGATGGCTGTAATTTTCAGTTGTTTTAACAATATGCTGTGCCTTTCTGACATCTTGCAAATAATATTTGGAAAGTGGACCAGGAAAATCTGCTTTCAAAACTACTCAAAATAATTTTGATCACATATTTCTCTGAATATTATCAAACTGCAATATGATTCTATTCTAAGACTATTTTCTCAATTAGCATTCTGATTCTTCTCTGCATCATTTTAGTATGTTCAAGAACCTCAAAGCATAAATGTTACATGGTTCTTACTAATAAACTCAAAGCTGTCAGGAAGTAGCCACTGTCCCCAGAAATACCCTGTTACATAGAGTGTCATGTAAGAAGTCCATCAACATTAGCATACGTAGGACCACCCAGTTTGCCAATCAAGACATGAAGGGCAATTTGCATGACATGGAAACACCAAAGTAACATACTCAAATTCAAACATTAACACAGGGACACAACTATAAGCTACAAGTAATTCACAAACAGCACTGACTGCAGCAGGAAACGTTTAAACTGCAACAAATGTCATGTGCTAATTTCCCCATCCTAAAATGCTATAACCAGAAGATTTCAAAACAGTGCTGACTGATGATATTTGCAGGCTTCATTCCCTCGTACCAAGGATGTCATGTCCTTGTGTCACAAAGGTAACACAGTTTGCTGTGACCATTCAAGACTTCTACTCTTTCTCCTGAAAAAGGATGGGAAATGTCAGTCATATTTATAGATTTCACAAGATCTAAATACAATTCTCTGAAGATAGAAGACACCTAATCTGTTGGTCAATCTCAACTTAAAAAAACCTATCCCACTGGAGGTACAGGCTAAGCTAAAAACTGAGTTGCAAATGCGACATTTATAAAAACAGCAAGATTTTTTTCTATTTCATTTTTTTACTTCATGAAAAAAACCCAGAAGTCTACCCACAACACACACATATGGTTTGCATAAAGAAGGAGATGAACACATTCTAAATTCTCCAGATATGAGGTTGCTCAAACTGAATTCTGACTTCACTGATGCTCAGGAGGTAACAAAGGAATAAGATTATTTACAGATTTAATAATTTGTTTTTAAATAAGTAATTCCCAGGCAACAGCTGTTCTTGACAGTACTCCATTTTTATGAAGTGATTTTTAAAATATATATTTATTTATAGTCTATGTACACTTCAAGCAGGAAACTAATCTTCTATACAGCTAAAAAAAGCCAAACAAAATCCCTGTGTTGCTCACCATACACCTTTACATGAAGAGATTACTGATATTATTCTTTGTTACTTTTACAATTATTGTGTATTTTTCCATAAATCAAGGCCATAGTGTTCTGCTTTAAATACCTTAACTCTATGCAAAAATATCTCCCACTAATCATTCTGTAGTCTCAAATCAACAGAAGTAGTTCATTCCACAATGAACACTTATGCAAACAGGGCACAGAGATGTACTTACTTCATTTTAGCCAAACAACTGCTAACTCACAGGAGTCATTTCAAAGATGGCAAGTATCAGTCATCTTTAACATTTTGTCACCCTTTTTCTCTTGGACTTAAAATTGTTACTGAAAGTATTATTTATAAACAGCATGATGGTTCTCTAACTATTTTTCCAACTGAAACAGAATTAAAAATTTTCATTTTGCATCTCAGACAATAAGCACATTTCTAGTAAACAAGCAAACTAACTAAACTTAAAACAGCTTTTCTGAAATGTTGCAGGAGCAACCACCTGAGTGAATTTTCAGATGTACTCAAACATATAGCAGTAAAACAGCAGTTTAACTAAAATGAGCTTACAGAAGTCTAGGGAAAAACAAAAGCAGTAAATTTAGAAAAAACCCCTCCCCTTTTAGGAAACCATTTGTAAAGGCTATCAAGTTAATTTTTTTAATGAACAACATTGATTCAAAGGCTATTGCTGTTCAGGTAGAATTTAGGTGAAGAGATTTCCACATTATGTTTATTTACCCAAACTTATGCAGGCCACCACCACTGACAGCTAGAAAGCTTTCAAGTATGTGCTAGTAAAATTCAGTCACATAACTAAAAAATATAACTGTAAGTATTGTTTTCTTGTTCTTTGAGATTAGGTTTTGTGTTTGGTTTGATTTTTCTTTTATTACTTTTTCTCAGTTATGAATTTTACCAGTGTTCCTCCTTTACATCAGATGCAAAGATTTGATGAATACACTTTTTACTAATCATGTTCTGAAGTTTTGCTTCCAAAATTTTCCATCATCAGACCAGATGATAGGCAAATGAAAAAAAATTCTGCAACATATACAAATATACCAGACTCTTAAACTAGAATACATATATTTTATTCTGACAGTTACAAGAGCAAAATTTTGACAAGCACTAGCGTAGCAGCATTATGTCACCTACAGGTCTGCATAAGAACTATTCACAGGAGCACTGCTCAGTGTAATTCACCTGTGCAATTGTATAAGCATCTGCCTGCCTGCATGCAGGTAAAACACTTTCAAAGAAAACTTCTTATTTTACCTGATCTTTTGTGTAGTTATCTAGGCCTCAAGACACACGCTCTTGTCTTAGTTGCAAGAAGGTAGTTAGTATTAAAAGTAGATGACTTGTGACATTTACTGTTTTTAAAAAGAAATCTCAGAATGAGTTTCTACTAGTATAAAAGCTAAGAAAAACTTATCTGATTTTTCAGTACATTTCCCCAAATCATTCATCATTTCAACATCAGTTCTTAAGCTGTCCTGTAAAGCTCTTGAGCATTGCTCTTTTCCGCAGTGCCTGAGTTTGTATAGATATTAAGAGTAGGAAAACTGCAATTTTAACTATGACTATTTCACTTCTTCCCACTTTAGAGAAGAATAACTGTACCTGCTGTTAAACATCTCTTCTATGCTATTAGGGTAAAACTCCTCAGATTGCTAGGTAACTAGTAAAGTACAGATGAAAGTCATCAGCTTGGGCAAGCAATGCATTTCTTTATGGACAGAAGATGGTTGACACAGCTTCCTTGTTTACTGAATTTATGATGAGGGGTGTGTTCCTTTACACAGCATCTGCACTGGATAGGCTCTAACAGAGAAAAATGCTGAAACTAAGCATTGCTCTACTCTCTAAGTGGGATGCTGGGAAGCAACAAAAAACCCTCAATAATGTTTATGACAAAGACTTGAATATATCAAGAAGGCAGCTGATCTTGATACTTCAGCACTTGGGGAGGAAGGAAGCATATTGAAGAAAGCTGTGAAAACACAGCACTGCTTAAACATCTAAGAAGGTGTTTGGATTGGTATATTGAAACCAATCCAAATCACAGAATAATCTCTTGTAATAGAAGGTACAGATAGAATAGTCATTTTATTCTCTGACCACAGCAGCAAGAACAAAGAACCCACAAACAAAAACAAATTTAGAGGTGCTGTACACAAAAACTTTAAAGAGAGATATGAGTGCAGATCTTCAAAGACATGGTAGTACCCAATTCCTCGAGAAATCTTAACAATAGATAAGCAAGCCATGTGATTTTAAAGCAGCCTTTTGCTAAAACTTTTCCTTATTAAAAATATTGTTCCCGTTTTGAAGAAATAGAAAGTGGAAACATTTTAAGCACACACCATCTTAGTAATTTTGAGAAGTCTTAAGATTATAAAAGCAGTGCTTAGGAAGCAAAGCCAAAGGTACAAAGGTGTTATTATTCTAACTGGGACAATGCACTATACAATTCCAAAACAACGGTCAACTAAAGCACAAGTGCAAGCACAAGTGCAAACAGGAACGTTAAGTGTAGGACTTATTTCTGAAGTGCATGTATTCAGCACTTTAACTCTCTTACTTTTAAAATCTATCAAAAGCTTACAGATTGCCAAAGTAGTTAGCAGGCCACCATCACTGATCACTTTTTCTTTGCTCTCCCTATACAACAAAAAACTTCAACATACAAAAATAATGCAGCATAGCATTTCTTGGTCGGAAAAGTAAGAGGTCCCTCCAACAGTTTTTGCCCCATTGTTGCATACTTCACGCCTCAGGAGACTGAATAAAAAATGTAACTAATTACCTTCTTACGACTGTTACAGTTTCTGTTACAGATTCACAAACAAGGGAGCAAAAAAATGCATTGCTCTGTGTGACCTGCCCAAGCACAACATCCTGCTATAGCTAGCCATGAAAATGATGGCACACGGCAAAGTGAGAGTGAAAAGTGTCCACACATTTTGATTATTTGGCTGTTTTAAAAACACTGTTTCTATGGTGTGCTGGAGTCCCACTCCTCCACATTTTCAAGCCAGGCCACATTTCCCACAAGTACACAAAGAACCACCTAAAGGCTTTCTTTAACAGACTTGCCATTAGAGCGGAAGAACTGCCTCCAAGCCACCAAAAAGTATGCACTAGTTGCCATCTCTGCAGTGGCTTCCCTACTGCCACGCTGCAAGTAATCCAAAAGGGTTTTTTTGTCCTTCCTCCACTACTCAAGCTTTCAGTATTAGATGTGTGCCCTGTTCCTCCCTGCTTCTTCCCCACTGATGAAGGAAGCTGGAAACAGTACGGTCATCAAATCTCATGCTGATTTTGGAAACAAAATTCATCCAGCCTTCTTTAACTATCCCACAAATAACTCTTAAAAATGCCCGACATTTCTGTGGGCTGTAAACTGCAAATAGCATCCCGAGATGTTTGCCCTGTATGCAATGCATTATGATTTACCATGTGGGAACATGGAGTCAAATACTACACGGTTTAAAATTATGCAAGCACAGTAAGAAAAATAACACCATTTAGACCTCATGAAGTTCAATGGAACTCCTTTATGTTTTATTATTACCTACATTACCTACAGGAGGAAATGAAGGCAAAAAAGAAAAAAGTATTTTCTCAGATAACACTAGTCAATTTTGTGATATCCTTCTCAGGGAGAAAAAAAACAACCAGTTTTCTCAGCTGCTGCTTTGTTCATGTATGTCCTTGTGTTAGTCAGAAGACTTAACATCTACAAAATAGAGAGAATCAGCTGTACAAGGAAAGTTGATAAACCAAAGCAGACTCTTACAATACTTACTTTTGAATAATAAATGAAAGTACTAATGCTTGGAATAGGTACATTTCAGTTGCTTGAAGAGTACAGTATCAGCAAGTGAAGACTCTTACCTCCAAAAAGGAGGAAATGAACACATGCAGACATGAACAACACTCTACTCAGCTCCAATATGCAGCTGGCACTCCTGCACTGGTAAGCGAACAAGCTCTGAAAAGTTCCTAATAGCCAGTGCAACCTCTAAGCTACAGGATTCCAAGAAAACAGGGATCCCTTGAAGGAAGATGAGCCTGACTACAGATAATGAACCATGAGACTGCTCTCAACTAGCCAAGTTCCAAACTACTTAGGCCTCCAAGACCCAAGGATAACAGCTAAAATTCCAACGAAGGAAGAGGTGTTAGTCACCCAGCAGTACAAGGTGATTCAGTTACAGAGGTGAGCAAAGAATCACAGAATGCCTTGTGTTGAAAAGCACCTTTCAAGGTCATGTAGTCCAACCTCCCTGCAAGAACTTAGGAGCAAATGAAGTGTGGATTACACACACCTTTAACAGTGCCCAGAGCTCTGGAAGGTATATATGCTTCTGTGATTCAGCTTTGAATCCCCATTAAAAAATCAGAAACAAAAAAAAGGTGCACAATTTTTGTATTATGGTTATATATACAATCATGGCCAAAGTCAGTGGAAAAATTCCTACCAAATGCAGTAATCTGGTTGCTACCTCCAATTGTCATTTCTGGCCTTAGGAAGTTATGAGCTTGATTTCAGTAGTCTAATTAAACCAATCTCTCTCACCCCACTGCTAATTCCTTCCAGATGACTGCAGTGGGAGCTGTACTGGTGGTGAGTCTGTCCTCCTTTTCCTCTTCTATTCTGAATAGGTCATATAACACAAGGCCAAAACATCAGCGCTCTAAATCCCAATTATTAATTGCAATTTTAATTGTAATCAACAGCGTACATGACATATGATCTTAAGTAGACAAAAGCAACGAGTTTACCCTGTATCTACACCATTTTTTCTTACTATACCAACATTATACACAATACGTTTACTCTGGGGACAATTTTTCCAGAGCTGATCAGCCTTTCAGCAAAGTGTTTTTCTTAAAAAAGATTTATTTGAATTCCCTAAGAAGATGGGCAGGGCTGAGTGGCTAGAAACAAAATAAATACAAGAATCTCAAAACAAACAAACAAACACACATACATTAAAAACCCAACAAACCAAACAAAAAACCAAACCAACCAATCAACCAAAAACCCCCCAACCAAATAAAAAAACACACAAAAAATTCCCAAAGAACCAAACCTCCACCAAAAAAAAAAAAACAGAAAAAGCAAACCACATGCTTACTTTACATTATAATCTTTAACCAGGCTAATATGTGTAAATAGAAAGCTCATACATACTTACACAAACATATGAAATGCAGCACCCACCATTATACAAAATGGCTTTCATAAACATAATGTATCATTTTTAAAAAGGCAAAGCACCACAGAGCTCCAAAAAGTAAACCTAGTAGAGCAACCATGGTAAAAAATTGTAAAAAGCTTGGTGTCTTCTGGGAAAACATGAGCAACCCTACAACTACAAGGCCCAAGAAAAGAGCAAACCAAATACATATAGAGAAACACAGATCACTCTGCAAGCAGCAAGGCACTCCTCAAGCCTTACTGCTCAAAAAGTCAGGAAGAAGCAGAACTCAGCACAAACTGGAGTGCTCTCCCCACATATATTACTTGTTTTGAAATTCTTAATAACAGCACTGGCCTCTTGCATGGAAAGTGTAGTCACTATACAGTCCACAGGTATGGACGAATACAGGTCTAACCTCTATGCTAAGTCATGCCATTACTGACAGGAACCTATTCAAAATAAGGCAGTGCCAATATAATTTCTTGTGTTTGTAACAAAGAGGCCCCTGTAACTAGAAGCATATGGCTAAGGCTCTGATTATGGTGATTCTCTACTTTGCCCAAATCAGGTATTTCACATTAATCAACACAAAGTTCAGTTGTACAAAACCAAAAAACATTAGAACATTCTTTTAAGCTAATGCAAACGTGAGTCCTGTGGAAAACTATGTGATCTGCACAACACAGTGAATCAAAACATTGTGCTATTAGTACCAAATTAGGGTGACAAAATATTTAAAATAATTGCTTACATAACTATTGTAACAGCTGGAAAAACAAACACTCATTGTGTTCACCATGGAAATCAAGTTATCATCTAGCTTAGTTAATATCTTGCTGAGACTTTTAAGCTTCTTACTTTTGTTTCCTCTTTAAAATGCAGTTAATATCTACCATGGATATACCGTGCTATATGGTTACTGATCAGTCAAGTGTAGTTTTTCTAGGAAAAAACCAAAACTGTTGGGTTTTTGACATCTAAATTTAAAGCAGCTTCTTATTTGATTGCCCCAATGATTTTTCCTTTTTTAACAGAGGATACATTGCCATAGTGCAAAATATGACTTTTAATTTTTAAAAAATGAAAATGCATATTAAAACTGTGGTTTGCATCTTACTTAAGAGCTTCTTTTACAACACAATATATGTGTAATAGTTGTCTTGCTACTACTACAGGTCTCTCGGAATCAGTAGGCAGCTGAAAACACCTCACGGCAAAAATCAATATCACAATGACAGTCACCTATTGAATTCTGATTAGAAAATTTCAAATAGACCACATCTCAATTTTGTGTATTGTTCTTTCACCTCAAAACATTTCAGTATCTACAGAACATAAAAAAATTATTAAACCCATTCATTAAAATCCTAATTCTGCAGATTTTATGAACAGGTAACATTGCTTATAGTAATAACTTTGTCATGTGCTTAAACTGTTAAGACCTTTGTTCCACATTTTGCTGATGAAAGTTGCATTTGTTTTAATTTTTAAAGACAGCATTTCTCTAAAGCAATCACATCCATTGGAAGATAGAACGAGTCTGTTTCTTTAAACTAAGGAAAACTCAGCAGTTTTCCCAGTTATTAAAACATACTTGTAAATATGATATGCATACACAGAAGTAACTTGTAGCCCACGATAAAACGGCTTAATAAAGTAATTCTAAACACAGCTTACTTTGTGGGAAGGGAGAATTAGAGAAAGTATGATGCAGTGTCAGGAATTCCAAGCTGAAAACACAACTTCTGCTGCTGGTATTTTTACTTCCTTTCCATTTCACATGCCACTTTTATCTCATTGATTCTGTCATTTCCCTGCCTACTTCCCCACAAAATGGATCTATTCAGTGTAATAGCCATCCTGGATCTTCTGAAGCATAACAGTTACACACCAGCACCAACTTCATTCCCTTCCCACACCAGGATCCTCTGTTCTACGAAATATCACTGCTTCTAGAGCAATAACATTGCAGGTTGCTTTCTGAATTTTACCTGTCTCTTTGAGAGGGTCTAACCCTCACCTCAGCACTCAGCAAGGCAAGATCACATTTTGTACCCTATACATGTGGGTAGGGAACGAGTACCTGTTTGAGACAAAACTTAGCGTGTAGCAGGTATCAGCGTTGCTTCCTTCCTCTTAACCGCCCCCCACCACAGACAGAAACACAGACACATCTGAGAGCAGGGGAGGATGTCTGGAGCAATCTAACAAGCGAAAGGGAGATGAGTGCCTGCTGGTCTTGAGCAAGAGGCTCAAGGCGAGCGGGGTGGCCAGCTGGCCTAGGGCAGGCAGGGATACACGAAAAAAAAAGGATGGACACAGGAACAGTCAGCGCTGCCGAGGTGCTGCTCGGAGGCGCACGGCACGATCGGCCGGAGGGTCGGGAACTGAGAACAACCTTGCCTGCGAGCAACAGGGGCTTTAAGGGCAGCCCCTGCGGCGGCCGAGCAGCCACAGCACGCACGCCGGGAAGGAGAGAGCCCCGCGGCCCCGGAGCGGCCCGGGCACGGCCCCGGCGCAGCCCCACGGTACCCGAGGAGCGGCTTCGCTCAGCCCCCGCCGGCGGCCCCGGCCCCCGCGCCCGCCCCACGGCACCACCAGGCCTCTCCGCTCTGCCGCGCCCCCCGCCCGCCTCGGGCGCAGCGAGGCTCGGGCGGCCCCCCCGCCCCGCCCTGTCCGTACCTCGGCTGAGATCGAGGGACACGTTCTCCTCGCCGCTGTCGTTCCGACCTGCGGAGACGGGGGGAGAGACGCGCGTTAGACGGTCAGGGAGGAAGAAGCCGAGGACAAGGAAGGGAAAGGGAGGAGAGCAGCGGGGGGGGGGGGAGCGCAGGCAGGCACCGTGGCGGTGCGGGCGCCGGCAGGGCGGCCCGCGGGACGCTCCTCACCTCGGATGCGGAGGTGCCTCAGCGAGCGGGCGCGGAGCGTCGCCGCCATGTTTGCGGCCCCGCAGCCACAACACCGGAAACCTCGCCCGCTCTCGCGAGGGGAGGCGCGCGGAGCCGCCGACGCGAAGGGCGGCCCCCGCGCCTCCCGGCGCCTCCCCCCTCACCGCGGGCGCGGGGCGTGCGGGAGGGCCGTGGTTATTCTTCCTCCGCCCTTTTTGTTTGTTTGCTTGCTTGATTGGTTTTGGTTTTGTTGTATTTTTGTTTGTTTCTTTGTTTACTTTGGCGTTTGCCCGCCCGGTTTCTCGGCCTCGGGATGAGGTGGTAATTCACGTGAGTGCGGCGTGACCGTGGGCTTTGTACGCCGGATGTTTTCTGCTTTTTAAAGCGTGAAGTAATTAAAAACAGGAAAAAAGAATTAGCTTTTCGTCGCTTGTTTGTTTTGTGCGCAGCGGCCCTCTCTGTAGGCTCACATGGTGATCTTACTGCTTTTACATTTGTGAAACTTACTTAATGAAATACATGCATATTTTAAGAAAACAAAACAAACCACAACAACAACAACAACAACAACAACAACAACAACAACAACAACAAAAAAAAAAAAAAAAAAAAAAAAAACAAAAAAACACACCAGAAAAACCCCATCCAATATGGTAAAGAATGCCACTGCAAGAGACCTGGGTCTCTTTAGGGAGAAGTTTAATTTGCCGATAGCCTCCCACATCACGCCCTGATGCTATGGACAGCCACAGACGGCAAATCCTTGCACTCTGACGTCCCAAATTGTCTACACCAAATTCAGCAAATAGTTTATAAAGTTGACGTGTGGAAGTAGCCAGCCATATAAAAATACTTTCCCAGACTTAGATAACTGTTTGCCTGGTTTCTAGTCAATCGTTTTCCACTCTGAATTTTCCCTCTTCTCTTGAGGTCTTTCAATTCAGATCCAGCATTACTTTAAAAAATCTGGGGTTTTTAAGTATTCATGAACATTAAGTTTCATCTCAAAATTTTTACACTTACTGATTCACTTCTAAAGCAGTAATTGTGTTTTAGGAAAGTAAAATAACCATTTGGTTAGACAGAGTGGAAAAGCTTTTTGGCATATCAGTTAATGCCAGACATAGAAGAACCTTATTATAATATATCAAGTATACTTAAGTTAAAATATGATTTTCAAAAACCTGTGCACCATGATTTTTGCTTGCTAAATATGAAGATAATGTCTTGGAAGAACCAAAGATTCTGAAAATTAAAAGCTCTAAACAATAAAATGTCTTCTGTCCATAACACAGGAACAGGTTGAACTTCCTTGAGCAGTTTCATCAATATGCCTCAGGGCTGTTGTTTAGGAGTTCAAGTCTAGGGAACCCTTGACCTCCTGAAAATGCCAAATTAACTGCTGCTGGTGGTAGTATTGCTGCGTCCTATTTACTATAAATTCTGCTGTTGTCAAATTATTTTCACATAACTTTGGCTCACCACTAAAGGTTGGCCCAGTCTGGATTGGATTTGAATTTGCAGTCTCTATGGAAAGTGCTTTGGACACTCATGCTAAATGCTACTGCCATCCAGCACTTGCTTCTTCCCCAAGACACACACAGTCTGGGAGACATGAGGTATTTCAAGAGAACCCAAACATTCGATTTCAACGAAGGAGAATAAGAAAGGAGTTAGTTTAATCCCAGATTTTGCAGCTTTTTTCCTGCAGATACCCTTTAATAATCAAAATACTACATTTATCTTGAGGGGCTTCAGTTTCCTGTGTCTTTTTTGCCCTAATTATATTTGGATTCTGCAGGCAAAATTGAGGTGGTCTCTGATAATGACACATAAAAGAATGTCATAATGTCATAACTGATAATGTCAGTTATCAGTGCTGATCCACAAGGCTGTGTTAAAAGAAGTTTGAGGTATAATTAACATTTGCCACAACTAGGAAAAAAAAGAAAGCGAATGGAACATTAGGTTTTTAATTTTTCATTATGATGAAATACATTCATTATCATGGAAAAGAGTGAGAATACATTAGCCCTAACTACCACTTAGATCCCCTCAAAACAAACAAACAAACCCCCAACAGCCCTATATACATAAGGCTGCAAGGACAGTTAGGGCCTTAAAATGTTGTGGTCATCACTGGCATGAGAAGTTCTTACCCTAGGAGAGTAAAGGACATTTTTGGATCTGTTTTTGGATCTGTTCTAGTCTTCGCTCAAATGTGGAGAAAGAATCACAAAAGTTTATATAAAAATTCATAAAGGTTCCTTACCTGCCAAATATTTACACACTTTTATCAACTGCTATTGCTCCTGGGTATGCAGAAGGGGAGGAATATGGAGGGGAAAAAAATCTCTTTCTCCCATTTGGAAGGGGAAAATTAATACCAAAGAGAAAATTAACTTCTACACTTGGCTTGTGTGTCACACATTACAGCTGATCCAGTCTATAGCAGCCTCTTCTATTTATGTTTTTTGTCTTTCAGCATCTAAAACATAATACATCAAATCACTATAAATACAATCAAAGAAAAGATATATTAGTGGCCAAATGGGGAATCAGAAAGCTTCAATTTAATTCTTCCTTTATAATTTTATGTGAAAATATGCAGTTTAGTTTTCTATGTAGTTTAGTAAATCTCCAAAAGGAGAAACAGGGACTCAATGTGAAAACAGGCTTTCCTGTAAGCTGCTGGTGTATTTC
The DNA here is from genome assembly GCA_910950805.1 of Acrocephalus scirpaceus scirpaceus. Taxonomy (NCBI): domain Eukaryota; kingdom Metazoa; phylum Chordata; class Aves; order Passeriformes; family Sylviidae; genus Acrocephalus; species Acrocephalus scirpaceus. Next base: position 48,343 of record CAJVGK010000085.1, read on the forward strand.
CTTTCCGAACTGCAAAGCATGACATATGAGATCGTAACAATCCTCTAGTGTCACCTGGAGGTTTGCTGAGGCAGGTTGGTCTTGAAAGCAGAGTAAAATGTTTCTAACATGTTCAAGGACTGGAAAGGGACTTCTAAAATTTGAGTCACATTTCTGTGCATGCATGCAAAAGACTCAAAAAGAAACTGCTTTTCCAATCACAAAATTGTTGCTTTTGCCCCCTCATGTGTGGGGCAGCCTTTTTACATACTGAACATCACATGCCATATTCTATAGAAGACACTCGTATGTGAACTAAATCTTCAAGAATTAAAATCCAAAATAAAGACCAAAAAGGAAAGTTTTCAGTTGTTTAGAGTCAAATAAAGAAAGCTAGTGGCAGAGCTTTTACTGTCTTGAACCATTTAAACTCCATGGAAATGACTATGGATGTGCAATGTACACAAGCTGCAGTCTGTCCATCATATAAATGCAGAAGAAAAAACATAACCTTGACTCAAGCTATGCAGACAACATGTTAACTTACTGAATTCAACTGAGCTACTGTGATTTGTTGCTGAAGACCATTTTTATTATGCAAATTACTTGTAATACTCTTCCTTAATTTGTAATATCATAAAATTGGCTATAAACAAATGATAAATACTGAATGACAATTGGACAAACAGGTAGAGGAGAAAATCTAGCGAATAGGATCAAAATGGGATGATTCAAACAATCATCCCTTCTTTGCTATTTCTATACTGTTAGCAAGAGTTTTGTAATTACTATTTCTTTAGTAATTACTTTTTCTTTACTATTTCAAGCTGAATAGAACATGATGGAACATGAGCTCTGTTCTCTGCAGCTAAAAAATACTGTCAATGGAGGTATAAAAAAACATGGTATAAAGAAACCATCACTGAATGAAGTATCTCATAAGTTTCTCAGATATTGCTTGGTATAATATTGTATAATATTACAAAAATCATTTGACCAGATTTTTCTTATGTAAAAAAAAATCTTAGGCTGTAAAAATGTCTGTCTGAGCAGCAGCTCAGAATCAGGTCAAGAAAGACACTGAGGTACTCGAGTGAGTCCAGAGAAGGGGAATGGAGCTAGGGAAGGGTCTGAAGTCCTATGAGGAGCAGCTGAAGGAGCTGGGGTTGTTAGCCTGGAGAAAAAGAGACCTTATCTCTCTCTACAGCTGCCTGATGGGGGTTGTATCTAATGAGACGGGGGACAGTCTCTTCTCCCAAGCAACAGCACAAGAGGAAATGGCTTTAAGTTTCAGCAGGGGAGATTTAGACTGGATAATAGGAAAGATTTCTTCACTGAAAAGTTGGTCAAGCATTGGAACAAGCTGCCCAGAGAAGTGGTGGAATCACCATTCCTGGAGGTATTTAAGAGCTGTATAGACATGGTGTTTAGGGACATGCTGTAGTGGTGGACTTGGCAGTGCTGGATTAACAGTTGGACTCAATGATATTAGATGTCTTTTCCAACCTAAACAATTCTGTGAATCTAAGAATGGGTCCTGGTACATTTTTGGTTTAGAGGTTCCACTGTTTCAGTCAAATCAAATCCAGCTCATCAGCACATTTTTTAGCAGCTGGACAAATGTATAGTATCAAATTAAATTATTGGCAGCTCTGAACAACCATTGGTCATTCTGAAGAAACACACGTCCTACAGCAGACCTGCACCATGCCTGACCCCTGGGCAGCCATGCTCTGAAATGCTCAGACGTCCCTGTGCTTCACAATTGGCATAGAGTAGTAAAAGCCTGAATCCAGATACAGAGCAGTGTGTGGGAAGACGCAGCTGCAGCTCTGGGCTTGTGCGCCTGTTGTGCAACAGAAGGACCTGCTAGGGAGAGGGTGTGCTTCAAGATTGGAAAGGCATCCTCTTCAGAAGATGAGTGGAAGGAAACGGGAGAAAAGGTGACCCCATTAGCTGCAGCTCAGTCTACATAAATCAAAGGCCTTTAATGTGCCATTTTTGAGATTTGGTTCTGTGTCCCCATAATACAGCAACAAGCAGAAATAGAAGGGTCCTTCCTCTTGAATGTAAATTCATATTGTAATAAGTATAATAGATAAATTCGTGTGGATTTAAGCTACTAATAAGAAGCTACCCGAGAATGCCTCCAAGATTCCAAAGTTCCTAAACACATTTACAACTGTAACAACAAGGCAGAGCAAGAAGATGGCCCAGCCATTAAGGGTGGATCCTCACTTCACAGCTCTTCAACATTCGATACCGATCTTGGTGGAGATCCTGGACGATCAGACCACCCCTCCCAAGATGAATTTCAGAAAAAACTATCAAGCAACCTTTTCATGCAGACAGGACTCTTTTGGAAACACAGCATAACTGGACTTAGCCTTAGGGTAAAAAAACTGTATAAAACCCACGGGCTGAAACATAGCAGTGTGGCAGAATTCGGAGGGTACCTTTGTACCACCACTCTGTCCACCCAACTCTCGATCGATTGTTGTCCCGTTTTTATTGTGGCTTTAATTTGGTGTTGGAAATTTCGCTAATAAACCCTGTTATTTTTAAATTGGCTTATACTCATTTATAACACATATGACTCCCAGGAACAGTCTTTTTGCTTTGGGTGCTACCAGAGGATCTGAGAAGAATTCAATGTGGCCAGAGGTGTGTTGAATACCTAGCAGAATCTGGGATATTGGGAAGGACAGAGGTCTTAGAACAGAGTTGCAATGTGAAAGCAGGGGTATTGCATTTTACATGCATCTGCTCCTTTGGGGAATCCGTCTGGCTCATGGGGTCACCTGGGCAGGGAAGTGGAGACATGGATATCCTGAAAATATGTGCTGGAAGTTCTTTGGATAGCCTTGCACTGGTCTTGATCCAAAACTGTTTGATTTAGGCAATGTGACAGGAAAGGCAATCAAGGCCCAGTTCCCAGGGATGTTCCCTGGCAGTTTTAAATGACTAATATGGTTGCAGCTCTGTGCTGCATCTGGTTATAGGCAAGGTGTGGGTTGCCAAACTGCCCAAACTGGCACAGTGCAGAGAGTAAGTCAGGCAAGGAAGACCTTAGTGGGTAAGTTCTGGGTTTAAGTGGATGCTGAATTTTTGCTGAACTTTTGTTCCATATGTTAGATTTTTTGATTTGACCATTTTGGTCTCATGTTCACCAAACAACTTGGAGAAATATAAATAGGTAATTTGCAGTGCTTCTACTGGACTTGACTTTTAGGGTGTGAATGCTCTTCTGATTTATATGCTATATTCCTAATATATTCCTGTGCTAGCCTTTTCAAATACAATTAACTAGGTGTATTTCTATATATATTGTTATGGAAACTGAGTTCTATTGGCACTGTTTTAAGTATCAGTAATGTAGTTGTCAAAAGTAATGTGATTTGCTACAAACAACCCCCCGACAAATTTTTTAGCTCAGTAAATTTTTTTCATAAAATTGCTCTGATTTTGGAAACCATTGTAATCTAAAATAATTCACAAAGATTGTACCCTTAAATAAAGAAAGAAATAAAAGGTTATAATAAAAATCAGAATTGATTGCAGTTTTTTGTGGAGTTAGTATTTCTTCAGTACCCCATAATAGAAGAACTTTTAAAAATGAACATACAGTGCATAGCAGAAAATTAAACAAGAACAGCAGTATTGTACTAAAGCAAGAACAATCAGTGGCAAAATAACAGAATGTCAAGTGCTGCAACAAGTCTTCCTGATTAAACTGGGCAGGTTGGTAACTAGATTATACTTAGGCATTTGTTCATGTGAGGTTTTTCCCAGCATTCCACACTGTATAATCCTATTGAAGCTGTGAAAAGCAGCAGGTGTTTAGTTTGTGTATGGTTGTCATAATAATTACACCTGAGGAAAAAACTTTAACAAAACACAGATGCTGTTTCTGTCCAAATAAACACCAATAATAGTGCTGAAGCTTTATGTAGGGATAATTTATCATCTACTGATACAAAGTCTATATGGCATCAGAAACTATTTTTTGTAACTCACAGTCTTTTCTTAAAAACTGTAGAAGCCCATTAATATCTTCTTTGGGTGCTGGCTGACAAACACTGGCTAACATTTTAACAGCAATGCTGTTATACGTCATGGTATCTATACTGAAACATTTGTATATTGAAGATTCTCAGCAGCCAGAGACTGCCATTAGAACATGCTTCAGTCTCTAACATGGTCAGAAGCAAGTAGCTTACTATGAATATAGAAGCAGAAAAAAGGGATGGGATAGAAAAGAATTTTTTTTTTTAAGCTTAAACTGGCAGTTGTAAGATTTAGTTATATATAACATCCCAACTTGAGTACATAAGAAAAACTCCCCCAAATACTGAGGGCAGAGGAAGGTATGTTTGACCTGATTTTAAATGCTGTGGGATAAACAGCCTAGAGCTCAAAATACAAGAATTATAAGTCTCCTCGGTGCCTGTCAAGTCATTAAACCTCTGCTGGTGTCACCCACAGAGTTAGGAATTTTGCACAAAACAAAAAAAAAAGGGCATTTAAACAGAGCAGATTTTAAAAATGAAATAAAAGTGAAAGTGCCAAGGGCAGGAATGCAGAAGTAGGGGAACGGTTTAAAAGGATGAAAAGAGAAAGGAACAAGGAAGCAGAAAAACAGAGAACAGAATGTAATGGTCAGGTGGTCAAGGAAAAGAGGAATAACTATGGGGAACTGGAAGTAATTGAGTAAAAAAAATACAGAGAACATCCCAGGCAGTGAAAGGAGATAATGACAATAAAATATAGGATTTCTTTGGATCAATACAGAAGAAGAAACTGGGCTTACCTATGTGAGCTGGAAGGTGAGTGACAACATTGTCCAAGGCAGGAGAACATAGGAGAAGCTGAGACACAGAAGAAGGGAAGGGAGCTTGGCAGTGTGTCCCTTCTGTCAGCAGCAAAAATGGACGAGAGCTCCGTATTGTGTGTCTGTGTTTTGTGTACATTTTCCCCCTGAAGCACACCCACACGTAAATGAAGGATCAGGCACCTTTTCCTGTTAAGAACTTGAAAATCAGGAATCAGGACAAAGGAAAAAAAAATTAAAAAGCAGGGGAAAAAAAAGCCAGTACTAATTTTTCCTGTCTTTATCTGTCTCATGATGCGTGAGCAGTAGGATTTCATGATATTACTGAAGTAATGCAAATCGTACAATATTTCTTAAACCCCTCAGTATCCAATCTAATTCAC
>CAJVGK010000086.1:0-51925 GCA_910950805.1 Acrocephalus scirpaceus scirpaceus
AAATTCCCTAAAAACCCCAAAAACTCCTCAAAAACTCCCCAAAAACCCCAATACCCCCCAAATGCTTGAAAACTGACCAATCAGGGCTTGGGGGGGGGGGTGCTGCTTTAAAACTGACCAATCAGGGCCTCAGGTTGGGGCTTGAAAACGGACCAATCAGGGCCTCAAGTTGGGGCTTGAAAACGGACCAATCAGGGCCTCAGGTTGGGGCTTGAAAACCGACCAATCAGGGCCTCTGGTTGGGGCTTGAAAACGGACCAATCAGGGCCTCAGGTTGGGGCTTGAAAACGGACCAATCAGGGCCTCAGGTTGGGGCTTGAAAACGGACCAATCAGGGCCTCAAGTTGGGGCTTGAAAACGGACCAATCAGGGCCTCAGGTTGGGGCTTGAAAACCGACCAATCAGGGCCTCTGGTTGGGGCTTGAAAACCGACCAATCAGGGCCTCAGGTTGGGGCTTGAAAACCGACCAATCAGGGCCTCAGGTTGGGGCTTGAAAACGGACCAATCAGGGCCTCAGGTTGGGGCTTGAAAACGGACCAATCAGGGCCTCAGGTTGGGGCTTGAAAACGGACCAATCAGGGCCTCAGGTTGGGTCTTGAAAACCGACCAATCAGGGCCTCAGGTTGGGTCTTGAAAACCGACCAATCAGGGCCTCAGGTTGGGGCTTGAAAACTGACCAATCAGGACCTCGGGGTGGGTCTTGAAAACCGACCAATCAGGGCCTCAGGTTGGGGCTTGAAAACCGACCAATCAGGGCCTCTGGTTGGGGCTTGAAAACCGACCAATCAGGGTCTCGGGGTGGGGCTTGAAAACTGACCAATCAGGACCTCGGGGTGGGGCTTGAAAACTGACCAATCAGAGCCTCGGGGTGGGTCTTGAAAACTGACCAATCAGGGCCTCGGGGTGGGGCTTGAAAACGGACCAATCAGGGCCTCGGGGTGGGGCTTGGAAACTGCCAAATTAGGGCCTCGGGGTGGGGCTTGAAAACTGACCAATCAACAGCAGGGGGTGTGGTATTGCACTGCATTGCAGTACTGAAATATCAACGGCAGGGGGCGCAATACTGGCAAATCAATGCACTGCAGTACTCGTGAATGGACAGCAGGGGGTGCTGTAGTGGTGACTCAATGGTAGTGCAGTACTCGTGCATGGTCGGCAGGGGGCACATGATGAATTGTATGTATATACAGTGTATATACACACTCTAGATGGTGTATATGGTTATACATGAATGCACTATATGTATATATATGCACTATATATACACGCTGGTATTCACTATGATTATATTTGGTGTATATATATGTGGTGTATGTATATGTATACACCACATCTGGTGTGTGTGTGTGTATATATATCTCTGTACGCCATGCACAGTGTATATATATGTTTGTGTGTATATATATGTATATATATGTATACACTTATATATGTACACACGTATGTACACACCTTAAATGGTGTGAATATATATATATATATATATATATAGTGTACATATCGTGTGGCTACATATGGTGTGTGTGTATGTGTATGCATAGTGTGCATATATATAGGGTGTCTATATATGTATATGCTGTGATACTATATATATGCTCGACATGTATATATGTATACTCCATACACGGTGTGTGTGTATGAATATGTCTACATATGTGTATATCTATGTGTATATATATATATGTACACCATGTACGGTGTATATATATGCACACATACAGACATATACACATACAGACATATACACATACATATATACGTACATGTGTGTGTGTATATATGTATATAGATACATATGGATGTATGTGTATATATACATGTATACATGTATATGCCATATGTGGTGTGTATATATGTGTACACATAGTGTACATATATATAGGGTGTCTATATATGTATATGCTGTGATACTATATATATGCTCGACATGTATATATGTATACTCCCATACATGGTGTGTGTATATATATATGTGTACATACGTGTATATCTATGTGTATATATATATGTACACCATGTATGGTGCATATATATGCGCACATACATATATATATACACACATACATATATATACACGTACATATATACGTACATGTGTGTGTGTATATAGATACATATAGATGTATGTATATATATATACATGTATAAATGTATACACCATATGTGGTGTGTATGTATGTGTATACATAGTGTACATATATATAGGGTGTCTATATATGTATATCCTGTGATACTATATATAGGCTCGACATGTATATATGTATACACCCATACATGGTGTGTGTGTATGAATATGTCTACATATGTGTATAAATATGTGCATATACATACACCATGTATGGTGTATATATATGCACACATACATATATACACATACATATATACATACATGTGTGTGTGTATATAGGTATATAGATACATATAGATGTATGTATATATATATACATGTATAAATGTATACGCCATATGTGGTGTGTATGTATGTGTATGCATAGTGTACATATATATAGGGTGTCTATATATGTATATGCTGTGATACTATATATATGCTCAACATGTATATATGTATACTCCCATACATGGTGTGTGTGTATATATATGTGTACATATGTGTATATATATGAGTATATCTATGTGTATATATATATATACACCATGTATGGTGTATATATATATGCACACATACATATATACACAAACATATAAATACACATACATATATACACCCATACATGGTGTGTGTGTAGAAATATGTATACATATGTGTATAAATATGTGCATATACATACACCATGTATGGTGTATATATATGCACACATACATATATACACATACATATAAATACACATACATATATACATACATGTGTGTGTGTATATAGGTATATGGATACATATAGATGTATGTATATATATATATATATACATGTATAAATGTATACGCCATATGTGGTGTGTATGTATGTGTAGGCATAGTGTACATATATATAAGGTGTCTATAGATGTATATGCTGTGATACTATATATATGCTGGACATGTATATATGTATACTCCCATACATGGTGTGTGTGTATATATATGTGTACATATGTGTATATGTATGAGTATATCTATGTGTATATATATATACACCATGTATGGTGTATATATTTGCACACATACATATATACACATACATATAAATACACATACATATATACACCCATATATGGTGTGTGTGTAGAAATATGTATACATATGTGTATGTATATGTGTATATATATGTGTATATATATATACACCATGTATGGTGTATATATATATGCACACGTGCATATATACACATGTATATATACACACATACATATATACACATATGTGTGTGTGTATATATGTATACATATATATGTATGTGTATATATACACATGTATATATGTATATGTATATACGCCATATGTGGTGTATATATGTGTATACATAGTATACATATATATACGGTGTCTATATATGGATATGCTGTGATACTATATATATATGCTCAACATATATATATGTATAGTCCATACATGGTGTGTGTGTATGAATATGTCTACATATGTGTATATCTAGGTGTATATATATATGCACACCATGTATGGTGTATATATATGCTCACATACAGATATATACACATACAGATATACACACATACAGATATACGTGCATGTGTGTGTGTGTATATGTATATAGATACATATAGATGTACGTATATATATACATGTATACATGTATACGCCATATGTGGTGTGTATATATGTGTACGCATAGTGTACATATATAGGGTGTCTATATATGTATATGCTGTGATACTATATATATGCTCGACATGTATATATGTATACTCCATACATGGTGTGTGTGTATGAATATGTCTACATATGTGTATAAATATGTGTATATATATATATGTACACCATGTATGGTGTATATATATGCGCACATACAGATATATACACATACAGATATATACACATACATATATACGTACGTGTGTGTGTATATATGTATATAGATACATATGTATGTATGTATATATATACATGTATACATGTATACGCCATATGTGGTGTGTGTGTATGTGTATGCATAGCGTACATATATATAGGGTGTCTATATATGGATATGCTGTGATACTATATATATGCTCGACATGTATATATGTATAGTCCATACATGGTGTGTGTGTATGAATATGTCTACATATGTGTATAAATATGTGCATATACATACACCATGTATGGTGTATATATATGCGCACATACATATATACACATACATATATACATACATGTGTGTGTGTATATAGGTATATGGATACATATAGATGTATGTATATATATATACATGTATACATGTATACGCCATATGTGGTGTGTGTGTATGTGTACGCATAGTGTACATATATATAGGGTGTCTATATATGTATATGCTGTGATACTATATATATGCTCGACATGGATATATGTATACTCCATACACGGTGTGTGTGTATGAATATGTCTACATATGTGTATATCTATATGTACATACATACACCATGTATGGTGTATATATATGCACACATACATATATACATACATGTGTGTGTATATAGGCATATAAATACATATAGATGTATGTATATATATATACATGTATAAATGTATACGCCATATGTGGTGTGTATATATATGTGTGTATATATGTGTGTATATATGTGTATACATAGTATACATATATATACAGTGTCTATATATGTATATGCTGTGATACTATATATATGCTCGACATATATATACATAGCACTATAGATATATCTATATGTGTATGCATATATATGTGCTATGTATCTACTGCCTATAGTGTATATAGTGTATATACGTATGGTGCATATATATACTATGGGATATATGTGTATGTATGCTCTAGTGTATATCTACATGTCCACTACATATATACTGCTATATATTCATATGTATATACTGATGTATATACGATACATACGTATACACTAGATAGTATCTATCTGTTACCCATATCGTACATATATATGTGTATATGGATCCACATACTGTGTATCTGTGTATATGGTATGTATATGTGTACTGTGTATGCACATATACAGTATATGTATATACCATACATATGCACATGCCTCTAGAGGTAGAGTATGAATGTATCTCGTATAACTTGTAAACGCGTACGTGTCCGCACGCGCGCCGTCCATGGTGCCATGACGCGACGTGACCGAAGCCGGTGGGGTGACGGCGGACATGGCGTGCGGACCCCCCCGTGGGCTCCGTCCGCCCCGGGGATGCCTCCGGCTTCGGTCGCGTCGCGTCACGGCACCATGGACGGCGCGCGTGCGGACACGGACGCGTTTACAAGTCTGGTGGAGCGGTAGGATTTTTGGGGCTCCCAGGGAGTAAATTAAAGACAACCTTTTATTTACGTATTTCATTATTTACTCCCTGGGAGCCTGAAAAATCCTATTGCTGCTTTATGTCTCCCTCTCTCTCTAACTTTGAGGTTCAGGTTAGAAAGAGAGACAAAGAGAGATAGAGACATAGAGACAGTTCTGCAGGGATAGGGAAAACAAACTCAGTGCCTCACAGAAAACAAGGTTTTCCAGACAATTCCCAGTTGTGCTTGGAAACAGATTCTATTTTAGCAGGAATCTCACTTCAAATGAACCTCCAAATGTGCCAAGGCAGGAAAGAACAACCCCATGGTGTCCAAGGAACAGCAATTAGACCAGGATTGAAGGTTCAATGGGATTTATGTCATTTAAAATGCAGTGAATTTCACTTTACAAAGAAATGAATTATGGCAATTAAACACTAAGCAAGTTCTCCTGGGAATTTACAGAATTCTGTGGATATGGTGGTGAACAATTCCTGATTTACCAACATTCACTTGGTAAATTTCCTTAGAAATGTGCCCGAAGATGTACAAAAATTGCAATTGGGATGGAAAATTGGGAAAAGTAAATATTCCCTTACTAAAGTCAGAGAGAGGAAAAACATCAAATAACAGGAATTAATAACATCTAAATCCCAGCTTGCCTGGAAAACAAGCTCAGGAACTTCTATCATTGAAAACTCTTGGAACAGTCAGGAAGTTGGTGAAAGTCCATGGAATGATGATTTAAAATCTGCTTCCTCTGCTCCGATTTTAAGAGGAAGTGGGAATGAAACATGTCAAGTTACTCCTATCCAAGAATTATCTGTATTTTGTGGGAGCAACAACCCAAAGAAACTCCAATCTTACTTGTATCCACAGATTTATTTCATCTGCATCAGTTACAAAGTTAGAACAAAAGTCAGAGTGCTGCAGAATAATTTAAAAGCTCCAGACATCTCATCTCAATGTACATACAACATCTACAGTCCAACTACACCCCACATTACAAATGTCAAGTCCCCAGCACTTGTCCTATTACCCCTACACCCAGCTGTGCAGCAGGGCAGAGCAGTGCAGGCCAAATACACACCAACACCAGTGACACAGGACACAACAGGGACAGAAAACTCTCAGCAAGAAGAATGACTGAGATGACCAAGATGAGACCAATGCTGAGCTGGCCAGGCTCAGAGATCCATGAAGGAACAAGATGATGACAAGGTGACTTTTATTCCAAGAACCACTGAGATGGATGCCTGAGAATGCTGTGGTCAGAATCCCCTACCAAATCTCTGCACTCTTAGAAGACCTAACCCGCCATAATGGATCAGGCAGGGTGCAGGTGTCCATACAGCTCAGAAGAAGACCGGGAAAAAAATTGGACTGGATGTTTTTGAGGAGAGATGGGATTGCAATGCCTGTCCAAGATCAGACTGATCTTGGGGCCAGGGATTCCAAGAGGCCTCTTGAGGGCTAAGGCAAAAGAGAAGACACACAAAAGAAACAAAAGGCACAACAGACAAGTGAGACAACACGCACCAGGACTGCTCTGCCATGCACACCACAGCACTGTGATCAAAAATGATACTTCCAATTTACCTGCCTAAGGGGAAACATCTTGGACACCCCTGACTCAAAAATCCCTCCCAGTGAATCCTGATCCTGCATCCCCCTTTCATCCTCTCACAGCCCTCCACTTATTGCTGGGAGGGCCAGGGGTGAGAATCCAGTCAGGTGTGAAGGAAGGTCGCTCTCCCTCAGGGAATTTCCTGCTGTCACCGGGCTGTTGTCTCACAAGGGAGGAGAACCGGCTCTGTCGTCCCCTTGGTGAGGGATGTTCGGCCTCATGTGGGTGGGACTGCCCTAAACACACAGAAATGGATGCTTAGAGTTGCAGCAGAAAGTGAGACTGCAGCAACAGCAACTGCTTCTGTCCACCCATCACTGCTCACCTTGCTGACTTCACCTTGACTGCTGATATCTGCGCCTTTAATTCCTAAAAATAAAGAGAAAGAACAGAGCTGTAACAGAGCCACCATTTACACTTCTACAAACAGAAACAGTGACTGACCTGCTCAGGGGAACTCCCTCCTCACCCAGCAGGGGGCGCTCTGCCATGGATTTAAATCCATCTGCATCTGAAAGAAAGTTAGAACAAGAGTCAGAGTGCTGCAGGATAAACTGACAGCTCCAGGCAGCTCGTGTCAATGTACACATACCATCTACACTCCACATTACAAATTTCAAGTCCCCAGCATTTGTCCTATTACCCCTACACCCAGCTGTGCAGCAGGGCAGAGCAGTCCAGGCCAAACACACACCAACACCAGTGACACAGGACACAACAAACAAGGGGACACAACAGGGACAGAAAACTCTCAGCAAGAAGAATGACTGTGATGACCAAGAGAACTCAGAATGAGATGACCGAGATGAGACCAATGCTGAGCTGGCCAGGCTCAGAGATCCGTGAAGGAACAAGATGATGACAAGGTGACTTTTATTCCAAGAACCACTGAGATGGATGCCTGAGAATGCTGTGGTCAGAATCCCCTACCTATCTCTGCAATCTTACAAGACCTAACCTGCCATAATGGATCAGGCAGGGCACAGCTGTGGATACAGCTGGGAAAAAGACCTGGAAAGAAATTGGACTGGATGCTCTGAAGAGAGATGGGATTGCGACGCCTGTCCAAGATCAGAAATGCTCAGACTGATGCCAGGGATTCCAAGAGGCCCCTTGAGGGCTAAGGCAAAAGACAAGACACACAAAAGACACAGAGGGCACAACAGACAAGTGAAAAAACACTCACCAGGACTGCTCTGCCATGCACACCACAGCATTGTGATCAAAAATGAGACTTCTCCTTTATGTAGCCCAAGGAATCACATCTTGGACATCCCTGTCTCCACACCTGACTCAAAAATCCCTCCCCACTGACTCCTGACCCTGCACCTCACTTTTATCCCCCCGTAGCCCCCCACTTATCTTTGGGATGGTAAAGGATGAGAATCCTCTTCAGGTGTGCAGGAAGGTCGCCCATCCTCTGGGAATTCCCTGCTGTCACTGGGCTGTTGTCTCTCAGTCAGCTACAAGAAAGAAAACCAAACATGAATGCCTGAGCTTAGCAGCACATCACCCAAACCCCACGACTCTGCTACTCACCCTCTCCCAGGAATGCCCTCGGCCCGCACGCCTCGGCCGCGCTCGGAGGCTGAGGCTGATGCTGATGGCGCAGGGTGTGCCTGGGTAAAGAGGAGACAAGGTGATGGGGCACTGCTGAAACTTGAGGGGACCCTCACTCCTCCTCCCTGCCTTCCCCACTCACCTCAACTCATGGGTTACCAAAGTGTACCTGGAGGGCACCTTCAAATGGAGAAGATCAAGGCTTCATCACAGACTCCTGTCACGCTCCTGGAGGGCTCACGAGGGAGGAGAATCGGCTCTGTCGTCCCCTTGGTGAGGGCAGTTTGGCCTCATGTGGGTGGGACTGCCCTAAACACACAGAAATGGATGCTTAGAGTTGCAGCAGAAAGTGAGACTGCAGCAACAGCAACTGCTTCTGTCCACCCATCACTGCTCACCTTGCTGACTTCACCTCGACTGCTGATATCTGCGCCTTTAATTCCTAAAAATAAAGAGAAAGAACAGAGCTGTAACAGAGCCACCATTTACACTTCTACAAACAGAAACAGTGACTGACCTGCTCAGGGGAACTCCCTCCTCACCCAGCAGGGGGCGCTCTGCCATGGATTTAAATCCATCTGCATCTGAAAGAAAGTTAGAACAAGAGTCAGAGTGCTGCAGGATAAACTGACAGCTCCAGGCAGCTCGTGTCAATGTACACATACCATCTACACTCCACATTACAAATTTCAAGTCCCCAGCATTTGTCCTATTACCCCTACACCCAGCTGTGCAGCAGGGCAGAGCAGTCCAGGCCTAACACACACCAACACCAGTGACACAGGACACAACAAACAAGGGGACACAACAGGGACAGAAAACTCTCAGCAAGAAGAATGACTGTGATGACCAAGAGAACTCAGAATGAGATGACCGAGATGAGACCAATGCTGAGCTGGCCAGGCTCAGAGATCCATGAAGGAACAAGATGATGACAAGGTGACTTTTATTCCAAGAACCACTGAGATGGATGCCTGAGAATGCTGTGGTCAGAATCCCCTACCTATCTCTGCAATCTTACAAGACCTAACCTGCCATAATGGATCAGGCAGGGCACAGCTGTGGATACAGCTGGGAAAAAGACCTGGAAAGAAATTGGACTGGATGCTCTGAAGAGAGATGGGATTGCGACGCCTGTCCAAGATCAGAAATGCTCAGACTGATGCCAGGGATTCCAAGAGGCCCCTTGAGGGCTAAGGCAAAAGACAAGACACACAAAAGACACAGAGGGCACAACAGACAAGTGAAAAAACACTCACCAGGACTGCTCTGCCATGCACACCACAGCATTGTGATCAAAAATGAGACTTCTCCTTTATGTAGCCCAAGGAATCACATCTTGGACATCCCTGTCTCCACACCTGACTCAAAAATCCCTCCCCACTGACTCCTGACCCTGCACCTCACTTTTATCCCCCCGTAGCCCCCCACTTATCTTTGGGATGGTAAAGGATGAGAATCCTCTTCAGGTGTGCAGGAAGGTCGCCCATCCTCTGGGAATTCCCTGCTGTCACTGGGCTGTTGTCTCTCAGTCAGCTGCAATAAACAAAACCAAACATGAATGCCTGAGCTTAGCAGCACATCACCCAAACCCCACGACTCTGCTACTCACCCTCTCCCAGGAATGCCCTCGGCCCGCACGCCTCGGCCGCGCTCGGAGGCTGAGGCTGATGCTGATGGCGCAGGGTGTGCCTGGGTAAAGAGGAGACAAGGTGATGGGGCACTGCTGAAACTTGAGGGGACCCTCACTCCTCCTCCCTGCCTTCCCCACTCACCTCAACTCATGGGTTACCAAAGTGTACCTGGAGGGCACCTTCAAATGGAGAAGATCAAGGCTTCATCACAGACTCCTGTCACGCTCCTGGAGGGCTCACGAGGGAGGAGAATCGGCTCTGTCGTCCCCTTGGTGAGGGCAGTTTGGCCTCATGTGGGTGGGACTGCCCTAAACACACAGAAATGGATGCTTAGAGTTGCAGCAGAAAGTGAGACTGCAGCAACAGCAACTGCTTCTGTCCACCCATCACTGCTCACCTTGCTGACTTCACCTCGACTGCTGATATCTGCGCCTTTAATTCCTAAAAATAAAGAGAAAGAACAGAGCTGTAACAGAGCCACCATTTACACTTCTACAAACAGAAACAGTGACTGACCTGCTCAGGGGAACTCCCTCCTCACCCAGCAGGGGGCGCTCTGCCATGGATTTAAATCCATCTGCATCTGAAAGAAAGTTAGAACAAGAGTCAGAGTGCTGCAGGATAAACTGACAGCTCCAGGCAGCTCGTGTCAATGTACACATACCATCTACACTCCACATTACAAATTTCAAGTCCCCAGCATTTGTCCTATTACCCCTACACCCAGCTGTGCAGCAGGGCAGAGCAGTCCAGGCCAAACACACACCAACACCAGTGACACAGGACACAACAAACAAGGGGACACAACAGGGACAGAAAACTCTCAGCAAGAAGAATGACTGTGATGACCAAGAGAACTCAGAATGAGATGACCAAGATGAGACCAATGCTGAGCTGGCCAGGCTCAGAGATCCATGAAGGAACAAGATGATGACAAGGTGACTTTTATTCCAAGAACCACTGAGATGGATGCCTGAGAATGCTGTGGTCAGAATCCCCTACCTATCTCTGCAATCTTACAAGACCTAACCTGCCATAATGGATCAGGCAGGGCACAGCTGTGGATACAGCTGGGAAAAAGACCTGGAAAGAAATTGGACTGGATGCTCTGAAGAGAGATGGGATTGCGACGCCTGTCCAAGATCAGAAATGCTCAGACTGATGCCAGGGATTCCAAGAGGCCCCTTGAGGGCTAAGGCAAAAGACAAGACACACAAAAGACACAGAGGGCACAACAGACAAGTGAAAAAACACTCACCAGGACTGCTCTGCCATGCACACCACAGCATTGTGATCAAAAATGAGACTTCTCCTTTATGTAGCCCAAGGAATCACATCTTGGACATCCCTGTCTCCACACCTGACTCAAAAATCCCTCCCCACTGACTCCTGACCCTGCACCTCACTTTTATCCCCCCGTAGCCCCCCACTTATCTTTGGGATGGTAAAGGATGAGAATCCTCTTCAGGTGTGCAGGAAGGTCGCCCATCCTCTGGGAATTCCCTGCTGTCACTGGGCTGTTGTCTCTCAGTCAGCTACAAGAAAGAAAACCAAACATGAATGCCTGAGCTTAGCAGCACATCACCCAAACCCCACGACTCTGCTACTCACCCTCTCCCAGGAATGCCCTCGGCCCGCACGCCTCGGCCGCGCTCGGAGGCTGAGGCTGATGCTGATGGCGCAGGGTGTGCCTGGGTAAAGAGGAGACAAGGTGATGGGGCACTGCTGAAACTTGAGGGGACCCTCACTCCTCCTCCCTGCCTTCCCCACTCACCTCAACTCATGGGTTACCAAAGTGTACCTGGAGGGCACCTTCAAATGGAGAAGATCAAGGCTTCATCACAGACTCCTGTCACGCTCCTGGAGGGCTCACGAGGGAGGAGAATCGGCTCTGTCGTCCCCTTGGTGAGGGCAGTTTGGCCTCATGTGGGTGGGACTGCCCTAAACACACAGAAATGGATGCTTAGAGTTGCAGCAGAAAGTGAGACTGCAGCAACAGCAACTGCTTCTGTCCACCCATCACTGCTCACCTTGCTGACTTCACCTCGACTGCTGATATCTGCGCCTTTAATTCCTAAAAATAAAGAGAAAGAACAGAGCTGTAACAGAGCCACCATTTACACTTCTACAAACAGAAACAGTGACTGACCTGCTCAGGGGAACTCCCTCCTCACCCAGCAGGGGGCGCTCTGCCATGGATTTAAATCCATCTGCATCTGAAAGAAAGTTAGAACAAGAGTCAGAGTGCTGCAGGATAAACTGACAGCTCCAGGCAGCTCGTGTCAATGTACACATACCATCTACGCTCCACATTACAAATTTCAAGTCCCCAGCATTTGTCCTATTACCCCTACACCCAGCTGTGCAG
This sequence comes from Acrocephalus scirpaceus scirpaceus, assembly GCA_910950805.1. Lineage (NCBI taxonomy): Eukaryota > Metazoa > Chordata > Aves > Passeriformes > Sylviidae > Acrocephalus > Acrocephalus scirpaceus. The sequence goes on from CAJVGK010000086.1 coordinate 12,592, forward strand.
CAGGGCAGAGCAGTCCAGGCCAAACACACACCAACACCAGTGACACAGGACACAACAAACAAGGGGACACAACAGGGACAGAAAACTCTCAGCAAGAAGAATGACTGTGATGACCAAGAGAACTCAGAATGAGATGACCAAGATGAGACCAATGCTGAGCTGGCCAGGCTCAGAGATCCATGAAGGAACAAGATGATGACAAGGTGACTTTTATTCCAAGAACCACTGAGATGGATGCCTGAGAATGCTGTGGTCAGAATCCCCTACCTATCTCTGCAATCTTACAAGACCTAACCTGCCATAATGGATCAGGCAGGGCACAGCTGTGGATACAGCTGGGAAAAAGACCTGGATGCTTTGAAGAGAGATGGGATTGTGATGCCTGTCCAAGATCAGAAATGCTCAGACTGATGCCAGGGATTCCAAGAGGCCCCTTGAGGGCTAAGGCAAAAGACAAGACACACAAAAGACACAGAAGACACAACAGACAAGTGAAAAAACACTCACCAGGACTGCTCTGCCATGCACACCACAGCATTGTGATCAAAAATGAGACTTCTCCTTTATGTAGCCCGAGGGACCACACCTTGGATGTCGTCCCCATCTCCAAACCTGACTCAAAAATCCCTCCCACTGACTCCTGACCCTGCAACCCCACTTTGATCCCCCCGTAGCCCCCCACTTATCTCTGGGATAGCCGGGGATCAGAATCCACGTTGGGTTCGTAAGAAGGTCACTCATCCTCTGGGAATTCTCTGCTGTCACTGGGCTGTTGTCTCTCAGTCAGCTGCAATGAAGAAAACCAAATATCAAAGCCCGATTTTAGCAGGACATCACCCAAACCCCCACAAATCTGCTACTCACTCTCTCCTAGGAATGCCCGGGTCCTTGGGCTGCACACGCTTGGAGGGTGACACTTGCAGAGCCGAAGCCTTCACGGAGCTGTTGGCACTGAGCACACACGGCCTCCCTAAGGGGTGTGAGCATCCCTGGTTGCAGCGGGACAGGGATCCCAGGGTGGGCATCCCCCAGTTGTCCCTAAGCCTCCAAATCCTGCTCCCCACTATCTCTCCCTGCCTAGCCCTAGCCTTAGGGTTGCTGCCTGCACCTGCTCTCAGGGAATCAGGGGCACTATGCCTGTACTCTAACTTGCATCCTAGCCTGTACTCCTATTTTCACTGCCTGCTCTCTGGCCCCTGAGTCCTTTACCTTTCAAGCTCTCCCTCAGCCTCTGTCTGTCACTATCACACCCCTGCGCTGAACACCAATTCTTTAAGGCCCTACACTTGCAGCCAGGGACGCTCCTTAACACAGGGTCCCAAGAGTGTCCCGCCGCCGGGAGCACAAAATCCACAGTTTCGCCTGCCCTAAGGAGTGGTGGCCCTGAGGTCAGGGCAGAGGCTGACAGAGCCGAACTCTTGGCGGTGGCAAAGGCGCGAAGCCTACCAACCGCCGCCTCGAGGAGGGAAGGAAGGAAGCAATCCCTGGCTGCGGAGAGACAGGAGACCGCAGGGAGGAGCGGGGCGGGAAACCCCCTGTTTCTCCAACCCTGTCGACCCTGCTCCCCACTATCCTCCTGGCCTGGCTCTAGCCCTAGGGTTACTGCCAGCATGTGTCAGGGCTTCTGGCATTGTCCTGCACTGGTGTTGCTGCCTGCACCTGCCCTCAGTGAAACAGGGGTGGTGTGTGGGGTGCTGTGAGTGCTGGTATGCCTGTACTCTAACTTGTGTCCTAGCCTGTACCCCTCATTTTCACTGCGTGCTCTCCTGCCCCTGAGTCCTTTACCTTTCAAGCCCTACAAACCTGACTCAAAAATCCTCCCCCCCGTCACCCTCCTTCCATCCCCTCTGTGAGCCGTAGCCCCCCACTTATCTTTTGGATGTCCGGGATGAGAATCCACATCGGGTGTGAAGGAAGGCTGTCTCGCCATCTGGGAATTCCCTGCTGTCACCGGGCTGTTGTCTTTTTGTCAGCTAAAAAACAAACAAACAAACAAACAAACATCAATGCCGGGACTCACTCTGGGGCTGGCACCGTTCCACCGTGCGGGGGGACCGGGGAGATCCCACGAGCCCCGGCAGCGGCGGCACTCGGTGCCCGGGCCGGCCCCGCGCTCCCGGCACCAAAGCCGCCCCTCCGGCAGGCTGGACTGTCCCGCACTCCCGGCACCGAACCGAACCCAGCTCCTGGGACCAAACCCTAGCCCTCCGACACCCTGGGCTGCCCTGTACAAGACCCCCGCCCACCCCGCGGTACCGGGCCGGTGGGGCCCAAGTGGCGCCCGAACCCCGCGACCGGGACGGGCAGAGAGCTCCGTGCCGCGCCTCCCGCCTTCCCACCCAGCACAGCTCGCCCTGCACCGGCCGGGCTCAGCTGCGACATTCCCCCCAAAACATTGCCATTCCCCCCAAAACATTGCTCGGCTGCGACATTCCCCCCAAAACAATGAATGCCGGCAGTGAAACTGCCGAGGCACGGCCAGAAGGGCCCCCAAATACAGCAGCACAACCCGATTTAAACCCTTCAAATACCAGAAAAGCTAGGGTTTCCTTCATTTTAACCCTTGAAACTCAGGCAACGGCAGGCATTCGCCACACCTTAAACCAGTATAATGGCAAATAAATATATTCTTCCCTTCAATTTAGTCCCCGACAAAAGCAGAAAAGGAGAGATTTCCCTCAAGTCTCTCAAACGATGGGGAAAGGGAGATTTTTTACCAACAAGAACAGAGGAGGAGTTTCTTCCCTCAGTTTAAACTCCTTTTGCCCTCATAACCCCCTATTTTTTCCTAGGGACACCACAGAGGGATTAACAAAGTGAAATTGAAAATAGAAAAGAGAAAAGCTCCCCGTAAAAATCCACACTGACTTACCTGTTCAGCTGGCACAAAGGGTCGTTCCTCGGCACCTCCTTTGGGCAAAGCTGCACATCCAAGCGCTCCCACAAATCCAATGAGATGCTCTCACCGTCCTTCCACGCGACACTCACAGGAACACACTGCAAACGTCCCTCCTCCAGGAGCTCCAAGGCAAAGTGATCTGAGGCTCCCCTTTTAAAGCAGCCCCCTCATCTTCCTAACAGCTCTCCCCTGGCTGCTCTGCCTCTTCATTATCCTTTACAGCTTTCAGCTGGCACTGCTCTGTCCCCTCATCGTCCTTCACAGCTCTCACCTGCCGCAGGTGCCACTCCGAGTGGATTTAATACGTGGATTCCTTAGATTTCTCCTCAAATCCCTTCGATTTCTCCTCAAATCCCTTCGATTTCTGTGACGTGGGGAACACAGACCTCAGGAAATCTGCCTTGAGCTTCCCTGTTTGCTCACTGCCACAGACTGAGGAGGCACAAACGGCTCCTCCAGCAGAGCACAGCTCATGCTGGGAGTGTCACCAGAGCTGGAAAGTAAAGAAATTGACCAACACTCACCACAGCGTGGACCGGGGGAACGGGGCGGGGCCGAGCCCTCAGCACCGGCCGGGGGGCGGAGCCGGGCCCTCAGCGCCTGGCCCGAGGGGGCCGGGCCCTCAGCGCCGGCCCGAGGGGGCGGGGCCGGGTCCTCAGCGCCGGCCGCGGGGCGGAGCCGGGGGGAGAGGGGCCGGCCGGGGGCTGGGGGTGGAGTGGGGCCGGACTCGGGGCGGGGTCGGGGGAGCGGGACCGGGGGCGGTTCCCGGGGTCCCTCTGCCCAATCAGCGCTGCCGCTGTCTCAGCGAGCCCGCCGATCGCGAGCCGAGAGGGGCTTCAAAAGGGTCCCAAAATTGGCGGCCGCTCATTTATGGGCTCGGTGTAGAACTCTTCAGATTGTCTGTGTGGGTGTGCGGCTTTTTCGGGCTATTTTATTGCGGTGAGAGCATATTCATTTATTTCTTATTCGTTTGTTTCTCCATAAGGTGCGGTGTGTGGGACTGTATTTAGGTACGTCTAATACGATGGGCGGTAACAGGTACAGCTGTGGTGGGGTTGAGGGGCTGTTGTTCTGTGGGAGTTTGCCTCAGAAACCCACGGCCTTTTCGTGTGTGGGGTTGGGAGACAAAACTTATTGTAGTTTGGCTTGTTTCTGGTCTTTTTTGGTGCCGAATTAGGGTTTTTTTTCTGCGTATTCTGTCTCAGTTTTCCATTTTGCTTGCAGTTTCCTGTGGCTCAGGAGGAAGCGTGAAGAGTTTTGCTCCGTGCTGGAAAATTACCTTGAGAAGCTCTTCTGTAAATCAGAGTTATGCTGAGCCTTGGTGTTTGTGCAGGTAAGAGGGGACATGTAATCTCGGGGAAAGCACAGAGGCTTTCCTGCCTTTGTTTTTCCCCCTTTAATTTCTTGTGGTGTGTGGGCCCGGCTGGGGGCTGTGTTTGGATGCATTTCAAAATGGCAAAAGCTTTGTTCAGTGTCCAGGCACATATCTTGGGCATCAATTGTATTGCTTTCACATATAAACCCTTGTTGTCCTCAGGTAGTGCAAGACTCTAGATTTATAGTTTTGTGTTTGACAAATTGTGCTCTCTTTGCAGGAGGTCTGGCTGGCCCTGCATCCCTGGGCAGGGGGATAAGGGGGACAGAGTTACCAGGCTGTTTTTTATTATTTCAGACTCCTGCTGAGGGGTGGAAGTTGCAAACTAAAACCCTTGCAGGGAAAGCTCTCTGAGCCCTCCAATCTGGTTACATGATGGAGTGCAGGATTTAACAAAGTACCTGGACTGCACATGATACTAAAGATTTAAATTAGCCTTTAACTTGGTGAGAGCATAACAGGGAGAAACGACCTTTTGAGGTTTGTGTTCTTGGCTGATTTATGAAGTGACTGTAACAATAAAATTTCTGTGAAGTACGTTATCAAATTTATAAGAGCTTTATTGGAAGTAGAGGCAGATTTTGAGTAATGTTATTTCTGCCAGCTTAAGTTTTCTTTTTCAAGGCTTTCAGGTGGCTTCAGCCCCAGGCAGAGCAAGGATGCCTGAGGGGAAGGGAAGTCACAGGGACAGAGGAGTTGGGAAAGGAGTGTGAGCCTTTCCTTAAATGTCCCTAGTCTGGGAAGGTGCTGAACATCAAAAGAAACTCAGAACAGCTTGTGGTTTGTTTGGTTTTGGGTTGGTGATATGTTTTTGGGGCTTTTGTCACTGGGGTAAGGGGTATTTAACTTTTCTTGCCTGGAGGAACTTTTTTCCTTAGCTCGGTTTTGTCATGAGGTGTGATGACATTGTTATAAATGCACAGTATATAGTTGGCTTTTTGTAAATATTAAAATGAACACTGTATGTAGAATGTAGGAAGATTGTACTGTATTTTTTTTTATTAATAGAGTTTAGAAATGTGATGAAGGAAGTGAAGTCATGGTCAAAACACTGAAGCAGTTGGCAGAGGCAAAGCAAAGCTTTTCTTTGCCAAGCTGTTCAAAAGAAGATGTCAAGTGAATCAGGTACAAGCCTCAAAAATAGTTCAAGCTTTTCTGCTAATGATGAGATGACCTAATGGAAATAAAGGTAAGGGTTTGGTATGACTTGGAGATGTTGTTTAGGAAGTACAAGTTGCACAGAATTATTTCTGCAAGGTGGAAGAAATTACTGCTTTTTCCTCCAATCCCCCTTTTTGGTGAGGTGATTTTTTGGGGCAGTTTTTCAAGGTCAGTGGCCATGCAAGTTTTCCAGATGTTGTTTCTGAGCTCTGCTGTGACTGTTGGTGGCTGACAGGATGAACCTTGAGCATGATGCTATTGATGCCATCAAGGCACTTTAGTTAAAAATATTTTTTAGTTAAAATAATGTTTAGTGCTCTAAACATTAGTGTCAATTGTTCTCAATGCCCAACTGCCTGTTTTAGGGTTGTTTGCATCACTCTGTGTGGGGTGTATCACAAAATCCTCCCTCCAGGTATCCCTGGAGACTTGTCAGGAGAATTTTTTAGGGAAAACTCTCCCAGCTGTGGCCTGGGCTCTGGCCAAGCCCTGGCCCCAGCTGGCTGGGCAGTGGGCCATCAGAACCAGATGTTTTCTGCACAAAAAGCCAAACAAGTCGTTTGGGCTTGTGGATTTGGGCCTCTAAAGCTGGACCCCGTTTTGGGCACCCTGCAGAGCTCAGCTACAAGTGGACGCACCGCGTAGGATTTCCCCGTTGCCGGGAAGGGTTCTCCAGGTCCTGGCTGCAGAACGGGGCTCCCCAGCACCTGCAGGCTCTGGCTGATGGTGGAGTGTCCAGGCAATTGGGGGTGGATCTCAGTCCCTGTTCTCTCTCTCCTGCTCCTGTGGTAATGATCAGGTGCATTCCCGTGCTGATTTGGACTTTTTGCTAAAGCCAAGCAAGTGATGAGCTCATTGTTTTTCAAATGTGTCCTTTTACCTCTGTTTTGTCTCCACATTAACAGGAAAATAAGATCATTGTTCCTCTTGCTGCCACACCCGGTTACTGCCCGAGGGGATGCAAGGAGAGATCCCAGGGCAGCCACCAAGTCTCCACTTGCTCCTTTTTCCTGCTGAGTCCCTTGGAGTGAGTGCAGAGATCCCTGAGGATGAGGAAGGGCTTGAGATGAGGCCAAAAGACTTGGAGAATCCATGTTCCAGAAGGATGTGAGTCTGAAGGTTGGTGTGTTATCCAGTGCTTTTGTCCATCTTGTATGTTTTCTGTTTTTAATGTTTGTTTAAATTCTTGGACGCTAAGTTCAAAATGAATAAGGCATTTTCTGAGGAATGGCATAATTTTTAATGAGTTTTTTTTTCTTTTTGCATTGTGGAAAAAATTAATTTTCTTTTTATGTTTTGTACTTCAGGATACCTGCATTCTCAATTGACCTTCCCACACCATCAGTGCAAGTGCACAGTGGTTAAATGGATTTATTTGATTGTTCTACAGAATAATGGATGGAACCTGTTGGTGCTTCTGTTGGTACTCTGTGAGAATTGGTTGTTCCTGCGCCCGTGGGGCTTTGGCCAGGCCTGGGGAGCTGTAAAAGAAGCCCTTGGGTTGCTCTGGATGGGTGAGGTGAGTTTTTTGGGTGATTTTTCAATGCCTGGCTGTTGTTTCAATATTTCATTTGTGTTTTCTTAGGGGAGAAATGCCCTGAAGTTGTTCTCGTCTCTGGCCATTGCAGGGCGGACTTGGATCTCTGCTGCAGCTGCTGTGGTGCGTAGGATGGTGAGTTTTCAGGGCTGGAAATGGTGGTGATTGCAGCCTGGAGCAGTTGTCTGGCTGTGCTGCAGGGCTGTAACAGCCTGCTGGGTTCCTGCTCTGCTTCTGTCCCTGGGCAGCCGCGTCCTGTCCTTTCCAGCAGCCCTTCCCATCCTGGGAAGTTGATCCATGTGCTCACTGGGGAGATCTTGGATGCTGCTGTGTTCTGCCTGCCTGGACTGGCAAACGCTGCTGCTGTGGTTGGACTTGTGCCATGGAGATCCTGAGGGCAGGTGACCATCCTTCCCCCTGCAGGTGTGTCTGTGCTGCCCTGGGAGGCTCTGGTCACCATCCTTCTCCTGTCAGGTGTGTCTGTGCTGCCCTGGGGGGCCCTGGTCACCATCCATTCCCTGTCAGGTGTGTCTGTGCTGCCCTGGGAGGCCCTGGTCACCATCCTTCCCCTGTCAGGTGTGTCTGTGCTGCCCTGGGAGACTCTGGTCACCATCCTTCCCCTGTCAGGTGTGTCTGTGCTGCCCTGGAAGGCCCTGGTCACCATCCTTCCCCTGTCAGGTGTGTCTGTGCTGCCCTGGGAGGCCCTGGTCACCATCCTTCCCCTGTCAGGTGTGTCTGTGCTGCCCTGGAAGACTCTGGTCACCATCCTTCCCCTGTCAGGTGGCTCTGTGCTGCAGGTACGAACGGATCAGGATTTCTGCCAGATGCAAGGTGCCCCAAGTTGGAAGCCTGGCTGTCCTTGGAGTGGCTCTGGGCACACCTGGGCACGGTGTGTGACAGCCCTGGGGATGATGTGGGACAAACTTGGAACACCCAAATGTGGTAAAATGGGATTTTATTGTGGTGCAGCAGCTTGAGGGACAGCACTGAGAGAGTTAGGGCACACCTGGGACCCCCCAGGTGCCACCCCCGGCCTTCAGGACACCCCCAAATAAACGGACACCGCTGTGGCCATGAGAGCTGATGGGGAGTCAGAGTTCTGGGGGAGTCCTGGGCGGATTTTGGGGGATTTGGGGTCTCAGGGAGGTCCTGGGTGGTTATTTGGTGTCCTGAGGGTGATTTGGAGTCCCTGGGGAGGATTTTAGGGACCCTTGGCAAGTCCCAGAAGGGTGCTGGGGAGCCCCGGGGGACGTTGGGGGTCCCAAAATCCCCCAAATTTCGGTTTCTGTTTCATTCCCGGGCAGGGTCGCCGTGTTGCCAGTGACGTCACCGGGCGGGGTGGTCTGTGCCATAAATGGGCGTGGGTTTGTGTGTGGCCACGCCCATCCTTCTGTCTGGGGTTCTGTCAATCAGCGCCAGGGGCGTGGCCATGTGGCTCTCCGGTGACGTCAGCAGTAGGGCTTGGATTTGAATGGGCTCGGGTAGGGGTGGGACCCCCAAGGAACCGACCTGGGACCCCAAAAAGTCACCTGAATTCATCTGGGGACCCCAAAATCTCACCTAGAACGCCAAAAAAATCTTCCTGAGACCCCAAAAAACCAACCTGGGGCTCACCTGGAGACCCTCAAAGCTCACCTGGGACCCCAAAATTCACGTGGGGACCCCTTAAACCCACCTGGGGCCTCCCAAAATCCCCTAAAATCCACCCAAATTTTGCCCCAACACCTACAAATCCCCCCCAAATTCCCCTGAAAATCCCCCCAGGGCACCCCAAATCCAACATAAATCTCTCCAGGATCCCCGAATCCCTCACAATTCCCCCAAATGCCCCCTATTCCCTTGAAATTCCCCCAAATCCCCACAAAAATCCTCCCCACAATGCCTCGAAATCCCCCCAGTTCCCTCCAACACCTCCCAGGCCCCCCCAAATTCCCCCCGAAATTCCCCCAAGCCCTCCCCACCCTCCCCTCCCCCCTGGCGTGTCCCCACCCCCGCCCCACCCCTGACCCTTGTCCCCCCCCCGCCCCTCCCCTCTTTCTTGTCCCTTTGTCACCTGTGCCCCCCCCGGGGCGGGGCGTGACGTCACCGCTGACGTCACGGGCCGTTATTTCCAGGTGCACTCACCTTTGCCCCCCCCACCCTGCCCCAACCCCGCCTGGAGCCGCCGCCGGGCCCCGAGGTGAGCGGAGGGATCCATAGGGGATCCATAGGGGATTGATCAATCTGTAGGGGCTGGATCGATTGGGGGGGATCCATAGGAAGCTCCAGGGGATCCATCTGTAGGAGATCCATAAGGGATCAATCGATTGGGGATCGATTTGAGGATCACTTTCCCCAGAGGTGAGTGGGATCAATCTACAGGGGATTGAGAGGGGATCAATACAGGATCCATCTATAGGGGATCCATAGGGAATTTATAGGGGATCAGTAGAAGATTGAAAGCGTATCCATAGGGGATTGATTTGGGATCAGTAGGGGCTGGGGAGGGGCTATAGGAGATTTATTGGGGTTCTAGAGAGGATCAATCAATTGCGGGTTGAGAAGGGATCTATAGCAGATCCGTAGGGGATCTATAGGGGCTGGGGAGGGTCTATAAGGAATCTATAGGGGATCGGTAGGGGCTGGAGCAGATCCATAAGGGATCAAGGGCAGCTGGGGAGGGTCTATAAGGGATCAATTAGGAATCTATAAGGGACCTATAGGGGCTGGGGACAGTCTGTAGGGGCTCAGGGTGGTCTGGAGGGTCCCCAGGGCCACATTTAGGGTTGCCAGGCCCATCCACAGGGTCTCCATAGGGTCTCCAGGGCCATCCATAGGGTCCCCCGGGTGGTCCCCAGGGCCACGTTCAGGGAGCCCTTAGGGATCCATGGGGGATCAATACCAACCCATAGGGTGTCTATAGGTGTCCATAGGAACCTCTGAGGTGTCCATAGAGTCTCTTCAGGTGCCCACAGGGCTCCACAGGGTTTCTGTAGGGTCTCCACAGGAATCCCTGGGGTGTCTGTAGGGTCTCTATAAGTGCCCATAGGAATCCACAAGGTTCCGTACGGATCCATAGGGTTCCATGGGGTGTCTGTAGGGTACCAACACTAATCAATAGGGTACCAACAGATGGTCAATAACGTGTCTATAGGATCCATAGGGTCCGGTGATGGCCTATGGGGGGCTGCAGGCGCTGGAGCTGGCGCTGGCCGTGGCCGGCTGGGATCCATAGGGTGTCTATAGGGTACCAATACTGATCAATAGGTACCAATAACTGATCTATAGGGTCCGGCGATGGCGCATGGGGGGCTGCAGGCACTGGGGCTGGATCTGGCCATGGCCGGCTGGGATCCACAGGGGCGTCTATAGGGTACCAATAGGGTACAATAGGGTACAAATACCAATCAATAGGTACCGATAACTGATCAATACTGTGTCTATAGGATCTATAGGGTCCGGCGATGGCGCACGGGGGGCTGCAGGCACTGGGGCTGGCCCTGGCCATGGCCGGCTGGGATCCATAGGGTGTCTATATTGTACAATACGATACCAATACCAACCAATAGGTACCAATAGATGATCAATACCGATCAATAACCCCCCATAGGATCTATAGGGTCCGGCGATGGCGCACGGGGGGCTGCAGGCGCTGGGGCTGGCCTTGGCCATGGCCGGCTGGGCGGCGCTGCTGGCGGCGCTGGCACTGCCCCAGTGGGAGGTGTCGTCGTTCGCGGGTGACAACATCATCACCGCCATGGTGACAATGAAGGGGCTCTGGATGAGCTGCGTCAGCACCAGCACCGGGCAGCTGCAGTGCAAGAGCTACGACTCCATCCTGGCCCTGCCAGGTGACACCGGGGACATTGGGGACATCCCAGGGGTCAGGGACATATGGGACATTGTGGTGTGATGGTGACACTGATGGGATTGGGATGATTGGGGACACTGGGGACACTGATGGGATCAGGGACATTGGGGACATCCCAGGGGCCAGGGACATTGGGGACATTAGGGACACTGTAGTGTGACAGTGACACTGATGGGATTGGGGACATTAGGGACACTGATGGGATTGGGGACACCAGTGACAATGGGCAGCTGCAGTGCAAGAGCTACGACTCCATCCTGGCCCTGCCAGGTGACATTGGGGACACACTGACAGGGATATGGGGTATTGGGGTTTGGGGACACTGGGGACATTTGGGGTGTTGAGGACATTGGGGACTCAGGGCAGCTCCATTGGTGGGAATTGGAGGGGGTCACAGTGTCACTGTCCCTGTCCCCTCCCAGTCCCTGTCACTGTCCCCTCCCAGGCCCTGTCATTGTCCCGTCCCTGTCCCTGTCATTGTGCTCTCCCCGTCCCCTCCCTGTCCGTATCCCCGTACCCTCCCTGTCCCCTCCCTGTCCCCTCTGTCCCCTCCCGGTTTCAGGGTGTGCCCGTGGCCAAAGGGCGCCCTGGGGGTGCCATAAAAAAGTGCCACCAACTGCCACCATCACCCGATGTCAAAGCGGCGGCAACCCCGCCCCGAGGAGCGGCGGGAATGCCCCAGGAACCCCAAAATTCGCCCCGGGAGCCCCAAAATTCGCCCCGGGACCCCGTTGTGACCCCTGGTGTCCCACCACGTCACCTCCAGGCCACCTGGGACCCTTCAAACCTCCCCAAACCACTCCAGGACCCTCCAAATCTCCCTCAACTGCCCCCTGGGCCCCCCAAATGCCCCCCCAGGCCGCCGTTGTGACCCCCCCCCCGTGTCCCCCCAGGTCACCTGCAGGCCACCGGGGACACCCGAAATCCCCCCCAAACACCCCCCAAATCCCCTCAGGACACCCCAAATCCCCCCCCAGAACCCCCTTGACCCCCCGGTGTCCCCCCAGGTCACCTCCAGGCCACGCGGGCGCTCCTGGTGGTCTCGGCCGTGCTGGGGCCGCTGGCGCTGGGCGCGGCCGTGGGGGGGATGAAGTGCACGCGCTGCGGGAGCGACGACCCCCGGCAGAAAGCCAAGGTGGCCGGAGCGGGGGGGGCGCTCTTCATCATCGCCGGTGAGCAGGGCCCCCGAAAATGGGGGCGGGACCCCCGAAATGGGGTTGGGGTACCAAAAAATGGGTCAGGGACCCCTGAAAATGGGGTCGGGACCGCTAAAAATGGGTCAGGGACGCCCGAAAATGGGGTTGGGACCCCCGAAATGGGTTTGAGACCCCTGAAAAGCCCTTTGGGAACCCAAAAATCCTCATTTCAGAGCTAGAAATCCTGATTTTGTAACTACAAACACCCTTTGGACCCCAAATCCCCATTTTCATCTTAAAAATCTCCCTTTTTCCCTTCAATTTGGGGCTCCCCCGTGAGACCCGCCCCCCCAGTACGGATTTGGGGGCGATTTCTGTGGATTCAGAGTTTTTTGAGGGAAATTTCAGCAGATTTTGGTCCCCAGGGCTGCTGGGACCCGGATTTGGGGGAATTTGGGAGAATTTGGGATTTTTGGGATGTTTTTGGGGTGATTTCAGTGGATTTTGGGTCCCCAGGGCTGCTGGGACTCGTTGCCTGCTCCTGGTACGGCCACAGGATCGTCTCCAGCTTCTATGACCCCACTGTGCCCGTCAACCTCAAGTGAGCTCTGGGGGCAAATCCCGAGATTTTGGGGGGAAATCCGGAGAATTTGGGGGGAAATCCGGAGATTTTGAGGTTTGGGGAATTTTTTGGGTCTCGGGAGGTTTTTGGGGCGCCGTTTTGGGGCCATTTCTGGGGGTTTTAGTGCGATTTTTAAGGTGATTTGTGGGGGGGGGTGTGGATTTTTATGGATTTTTGGGCTCGAGTTGGGCTCGGCGCTGTTCCTGGGCTGGGCGGGGGTTAATTCTGGGTTAAATACGGGATACTTTGGGTTATTTTGGGCGGGTTCTCGGGCGGATTTTTGGACATTTCGGGGGTTTCTCACCCCAATTTCTCCCCGCAGGTTCGAGTTCGGCTCGGCGCTGTTCCTGGGCTGGGCGGGGGCCGCCCTGGCGCTGCTCGGGGGGTCCCTCCTGGCCTCGTCCTGCTGCTCCTGCGGGGGGGGAGGGGCGGCCCCCCGGGGGTACCCCCGAGCCAAGAGCGGCCCCCAGCGCCCCCCCAGCAACCGCGAGTTCGTCTGAGCGACCCCGACCCCCCGGGCTCCCCTCCCCCACTCAGGGATTGCCCCTCCCCCAAATTTTGGGGTTTTGCCACCTCCCCCCCCAGCCCCCCCAAAAATTTCGGGATTTTTCCCTCTCATCCCCAGTGTTGTTTTTGGGAATATTTTTCTTCTCCCCTCCCAGTTTTGGTTTTTTTTCCCCCTTTCGCTGGTGCCGGGACCCCCTCCCCAATTTGTGGGGGGGGTTTTTTTGCCAATGATTTTGTACGGGATGAAAATAAAAAATAAAATTTTCGGGGTGGTTTGTGTAATTTTTTTTTGTTTATGGGTGTGTGGGTTTTGAGCTCTTTCGGGTCCAGAGTTCACCCAGGGACCCCCAAATTCCCCCTGGGAACCCCAAAATCCCTCCAGGGACCCCCAGACCTCCCCCCGCCCTTCCCCAGGTATTTATTTTCCGGTTTTCTGCCCAAATCCCCGAGTTATTCCGATTATTCCGGCCCCAAATCCTTCCTGGAGTGGGAAAAAAAGAACGATTTAAAAGGGAGGGCGGGAATATTCTAAGGAATTCCGGGTAATTCCAGGGAATTCTCAGGGATTGGCCCACGTGGCAGTGGCGGCGCCCAGCCCGGCACGAACCCGGCGCGCCTCGAGCCCGGAGCCGCTTTTTTTCCGTCCGCTTCGCCTTTTTTTGGTCAAAAAGAGCGGGTGTGAGGCAAAACTCAAGGCGGAGACCCCCAAAATTCCCGAAAATCCCCCAAACCCCCCAATTTCGTCCAACATGGCGCCGCGCTCCGCCGTGAGATGACGTCACCAACGCGCCGCCCGTCGCCTTGCGTCATCAAGAAGGGGCCGGCGCGGACATGGCGGCGCCCATTTCCGTACGGCACTGTCGCGTGAGGGGAAATGGCAGCGTCCGTGTCCGTACGTGACGTCATCGGGAGGCGCCGCGCGACGATGCTGGAGGCGCTGGGCGGCGGGGGGCTGCTGCTCGTGAGGGGTGAGGGGGATTTGGGGGGGGTTTTGAGGGTTTTTTGGGGGGTTTTGAGGGGATTTTTGGGGGTCTGGAGGTTTGGGGAGCCTGGGGGATGCTGAAGGTGCGGGATGGCGGGGTCTGGAAGGGACTCGGGGGTGTCCGGAAGGATTTTTGGGGGGTTTTGGGTGGTCTGAGATTTTGGGGGCAGCCGGGGGGCTCTGGGGGTGATCGGGGGGGGTTGGAGGGGATTTAGAGAGGCTTGAGGGGTCTGGGATTTGGGGGTGTCCGGGAGGGATGAAGGGGAAATTTGGGGGGAATTTTTGGGGGGGATTTGGGAATTTGGGGTCACCCCGGGGCTCTCCCCATTGCCCCCTCAGACAGCGCCGAGGCCGAGGGCCGGAGCCTCCTTCGGGCGCTCGTCAGCGAGGCCGTGGCCAGGTGGGGATTCGGGGGGGATTTGCGGAATTTTCAGGGATTTGGGGGGCTCTGAGGGGGATTTGGAGGGTTGGAGCGGTCAGGAGGAATTTCGGGGTGGTTTTGGGGTAGTTTAGGGGTTTTCGGGGTGATTTGGGGAGGGTTGGGGTTGCTTTTGGTGGTTTTTAGGGGGGTTTTGAGGTGGTTTTGGGGGGTTCTTGGGGATTTGGGGGAGGTTGAGTGGTTTTTGGGTTTGGAGGTGTTTTGGGGGTCTCGAAGGGCTCTGAGCCCCCCAAACGCCCCCAGGGCCGAGCAGGTGCTCGTGGTGCTCCTGGAGGTGTCACGGGAGCAGTTCCAGGCGGGGCTGAGCCCCTCTGTGAGCGAGCGGTGAGCGAGGGCCCCAAAAACACCCCAAAGAACCCCCAAAGCACCCCCAAAACCCCAATAAACACCCCTAAAACAACCCAAAAATCCCCTAAATACCCCAAACCCCCTAAATCAGCCCTAACACTCCCCCAGAAATCCCAACAGCCCCCCAAAACACCCCAAAACTCCTTTAAAACTTCCAAAAAATACCAGAATATCCCCAAATCCCCCTAAAATGCCCCTCAACCCTCTCCAGACCTCCTCAAATCCCCTCAACCCACACCTGAACCCCCCAAACCCACCCAAATTACCCCAAAAATTTCCCAAATCCCCCCCCAAATCCTCCTGAAACTGCCCAAATCCTCCCCAAAATGGTCCCCAAGCCCCCTAATCCCCAAAACTCCCCAAATTCCCCCCCCCTCCAAATTCCCCCGGACTCTTCCCAAATTGCCTCAAATCCCCCTAGATGCGCCTCAAATACCCTGAAATCCCCCCAAATTCCCCCCAAAGCCCCCAAATCTCACAGAAATCCCCCCAAATTTCCCCAAAGCCCCCAAATCTCACAAAAAATCCCCACATTTCTTCCAAAATCCCCCCTGACCCCCCCCCAATTTCCAGGCTGCACTTCCAGGACCTCTCTGGGGACCCCCTGGGTTGGCTGGGCCGGGTCCCCTCGGGCCCGGGGGGGCTCCTGGGGAGGCTCCTGGGGGCGCTGCCCCGCCCCGCCCCCACCCTGGTGCTGGACTCGCTGAGCTGGGCGGTGCTGAGGGAGCCCCTCCCCCACCTCTGCCGGGGGCTGGGGGCGCTGCTGGGGCGGGACCCCAAAAACGGTGAGGGGGGAGGGGCCTGGGGGGGGGGTTGGGAGGGTTTGGGGGGATTTTTGGGAAGGTTTGGGGTAGTTTAGGGGATTTTGGGGGTGTGGGGGTAATTTGGGAGGGTTTGGGGGTGATTTGTTTGGTTTCAGGGGTTATGGGGAGGTTTGGGGGCTTTGGGGACAGTTTCAGGGCATTTGGGGGGGTTTGGGGAAAATTTGGGGGATTTTGGGAGGGTTTGGGGGGGATTTGGGGGGGTTGTGGTGATTTGAGGGGGTTTGGGGAGGGTTTGGGGCCATTTCAGGGTAATTTGGGTCATTTGGGGAGGGTTTGGGGAAATTCCAGGGGGTTTGGAGTGTTTCTGTGAGCTTTGGGGCTGTTCTGGAGGGATTTTGGGGAGGTTGAGGTGATTTTCGAGGACGTTCTGCCGGAATTTGGGGTCCCCGCTGCCCCCCAGGGCCCCCTCCCCGAATTTTGGCGCTGCTGCACCAGGAGCTGCACCCTCCCCCGGTGCTGGGGGCCCTGGGGGGCCTCGCCCGGGCCCAGCTGATCCTGGGGGGGCCCCCCGAGACCCCCGGAGCCCCCCGGAGCGTGAGGCTGCTGAGGCTGCCCCAGAAAGGGGGGGGACCCCTGCAGGTGGGGGGGATTTGGGGGTCCTGTGGGGGTTTTGGGGGGATTTGGGGAGGTTTTTGGGAGTCCTGGGGGGTTCAAAGGGGATTCTTGAGGCATTCAGGAGGATTTAGGGGAAGATTTGGGGGTCGTGGGGAGTTTTGGGGATGTTTGAGGGGATTTGGGGAAGCTGGGGGAGTTTTGGGGGATTTTGAGGGGATTTGGGGAGGATTTGGGGATGTTCAGGGAGCTTTGGGGGGGGTTGGGAGAATTTTGGGGGACTTGGGAGGGAATTTGGGGGGTCTTGGAGGGGTTTGGGGTGGTCTGGGGAAGATCTGGGGGATTTGGGGCACGTTCTGGGGTGATTTTGGGGAGGTTTGGGAGGTCCTGGAGGTTTGGGGGGGATTTCTGGGGTCTCGGGAAATTTCTCCTGAATCTCTCATGAAGGTTTTGGGGCATTTGGGGGGGTTGGGGTGAATTTTGGGTGATTTTGTGTGATTTTGGGGTGATTTGGGGTGAATTTTGAGGGATTTCAGGTGAATTTTGGGCGATTTTGGTCTCGTTCCCCCCCCAGGAGACCCTGACCCTCCTCCCCGACGGCTCTTTGGGGGGGCCCCCCCAGCTCGACCCCTCCCCCGATCGGGGGGAGCCCCAAAAGCCCCAAAATTTCCCCAATTTGGGGCTCCCCCCCCTCACCTTCCGCCTGGGGCTATCGGGGTCCGAGCGTGGGGCCAGGGCGGCCCTGACCCCCCCATACCTGCCCAGGTGAGTGTGCCAAAAACAACCCCAAAAACACCCTAAAAACACCCCAAAAAGCGCCCCAAATCACCCCAAAAATTCCCCTAAAAACCCCCTAAAACCACCCCAAAATTCCCCTAAAAACACCCCCAAAATCACCCCTAAAAACACCCCAAGAAATTCCTTCAAATCACCTGAAAAATTCCCCTCAAAGTACCCCAAAATTCCTCCCACAACACCAAAAAATTCCTCCCGAATCGCCCCAAAATTCATCAAATAAACCCCGAAATTCCTCCCAAATCCCCTCTCAAATTCCATCCAAAATTTCCCCCAAATCCCACCAGAAATCCCCTGAAATTCCCCAAATCCCTCCCATTCCTAAAAATCTCCCCCAAAATTCCCCCAAAGTGCCCCAGAATTGCACTGAATTCCTAAATATGCCCCAAATCTTCCTGAATTCCCCCAATATCCCCCAAATTCCCTCCAAATCCCCCAAATTTCCCCCAAATCCCCCAGGAACGACCCCGAGCCGCCCCCCGAGGACCCCGAGGACCCCGAGGACCCCGACGAGGACCTGGACCTGTGACCCACCCCAGGAGCCCCAAATTTGGGGGGAAAACCCCCAAAATCGGGACCCCAATAAAAACCTGCACCTCCCCCACCCTGCCGGGCTCATTTGGGGAGAAAATCCCAAATTTTGGGGGGGAAAAACGCCAATTTCTGAGGGAAAAACCCTCAAGTTCTTGGGGAAATTCACAAATTTGAACTGGGAAGGGTCCCACATTTTGAGAAGATTTCCCCACATTTTGGGAAAAAGTCCTGGATTTTTTGGGGGGCTGGAATCCCCAGTTTTGGGCGGGAAGTCCCCAATTTTAAGGGAAAAATGGAAAATTTGGGAGGAGAAGCCCCCCCCCAGATTTTGGGCAGAAATTTCAGATTTTCGGGGCTAAATCCCCAATTTTGGGAGGGAAGGCCCTCAAAAATCTGGGGAGGGAAATCCTAATTTTTGGGGAAAAATCCTGAAATCCTGTGGGGTTGGGAAGTGGGAGGGGCTTTAGGAGAAGCCCTGCCCCTTATTTAAATTAATTATAATAATGCCCTTTTTGGGCAGAGACTACACCCACTAATTTTCATAGATGAAACGTCAGTCATGCATAATATTCTCCCCTAATTTGCATAAAGAGGGAGCTGGTGCCGCCCTTTCACCCAACCACACCCCTTAATTTACATAAAACTCAATCACGGCTTTCTGTATTGATCCAAGTACGGAACCACGCCCCCTAATTTACATAGCTGAGCTGTCAATCACTGCTCAGTTACCGCTATTTTACCGTTACCCCACCCCCTAATTTACATAACCCCGCCCATCGGTCACACCCCTTCGATTCACTTCTATTACTGGAGGCCCCGCCCCTCCGTTTAAACCACGCCCCCGCCGCTCTCCGCTGTCCGTTGGCGCCGCCCCGTGCGTGGCCCCGCCCCCGTGCGTGCCCCGGAAGCGCTGGCGCCGGAAGTGCCCCCGGGCGATGGCGGCGATGGCGGCGCTGGCGGCGGCCCCGGTTCGGTCCCGGTGAGGGCCCGGAGCCCTCGGAGCCCCCCCGGGCCCGCCCCCGGCAGCGCCTCCCTCCCCGGGGGGGGCCGCAGGCGGCGGCGGGGCCGCGGGCGAAGCTGGCGGAGCTGGGCCGCGCCGGGAGCGGGGCCGGTCCCGGCGCCGGTACCGGGATGATGCGGAGCCAGTGCCTGCTCGGCCTCCGCTCCTTCGTGGCCTTCGCCGCCAAACTCTGGAGCTTCGTGTTGTACCTGCTGAGGAGGCAGGTCCGCACCGTGAGTACCGCGGGGAACCGGGGGGAACGGGAATGGAACCGGGGGGAGCGGGGAGGGAACTGGGATGGAGCCGTGATGGAACCGAGGGGGTAACGGGAGTAACGGGGATAACGGCGGGAACGGGGAATAACGGGGGTGGAACCGGGGTAACGGGAATAACGGGGGTGGAACCCGGGGCGGTCACGGGAGTACCGGGGCCGGCACCGCCTTGGGGACCGGCAGGGGAACGGGAATAACGGGGGTGGAACCCGGGCGGGAACGGGAATAACGGGGGCGGAGGGACCCCGGAGATCGCCGGGAGCCCCGGGAGGGGAAGCGGCGATGGAGCGGGAATAGCGGGGGAGGCACCGGGACAATCCCGGGATCACCGGGAGGGGAAATTCGGGAATTCCCGCGGAATTTTCGGAGGTTTCAGGGCGGAATTTGGGGATTTCGCGCGGAATTTTGGGGTTTTCCTGGGAATTTCGGGAGTTTCTTGGGAATTTTTGGAATTTTGAGGGTTCGAGGGATTGGCTGGGGGTTCTTGGGGAATTTTCCGGGAATTTTGGGGAAATTTTCCAGGAGGTTCGGGGCGGAATTTGTGGATTTTTTGGGGGGCTTTTTGGGGGGCTTTTCTGGGAATTTTTGGAGTTCTCCGGGGATTCTCCAGGGGGCTTGGGGGATCCCTTGGGAGGTTTTTAGGGGAAGAAAATTTTGGGAGGTTTTTGGGGAATTTTCAGGAAATTTTGGGGGGAATTTTCAGGATTTTGGGGAGGTTTCTGGGTGGTTTCGGGGGAATTTGGGGGAATTTGGGGAGGAGGTTTGGGATGAGATTGAGGAATCCCGGCGGGTTTGGGGATTTTTGGGGACAAATTTGAAATGATTTGGGGGACAAATTCGAGATTTTTGGGGGGACAAATTCGGGATTTTTTGGGGACAAATTTGGGATTTTTCTTCGGACAAATTTGGGATTTTTTGGGACAGGGAACAGCACCTGGAGGTTGAACCCCATCGGGGGAGGGTTGCTTTTTTGGGGGGATTTTTTGGAATTTTGGGATTTCTTGGGATAATTTCAGGAGTTTGGGACGAGGAGCAGAATTTGGAGGCCGAATTCCCGATCCCGGGGTCGGGGGGGATTTTTTGTGAGGAAAAATTTGGGGATTTTTGGGGATTTCTTGGGCTGAATTTGGGATTCCTTGGAATAACTCGAGACATTTGGGGATAAAATTGGGATAAATTTGGGAATTCTGGGATCTTTTCCAGCGTTTGAAGGTCAAACCCAGTCCGGGGGGGATTTTGGGGTTTTGGGGGGGAAATTTTGGGGTTTTTGGAGGAATTTTGGGATCCCTGGGGAAAATTTGAGGAGAATTTAGAAATTTTTTGGGATAAATTTGGGAATTCCAGGATCTTTTCCAACGTCTCAAGGTTGAATCCGGCCCGGGGGGGTCACGGGGGGGTGGGGGAGGGGCCCGGGGCTATTTTGGGATTGGGGGAGGGGCTGGGAGTGCCCCAGAATGGAAATCCGGGAATTTTGGGGTATTTTTGGGAATTTTGGGGGAATTTGGGGTCCTGAGGGTGCTTTGAGAGGATTTAGGGGAATTTTGAAGGGTTTGGGGGCAATTTTAGGGATTGGGGAGGATTTGGGGGGATTTTTGTGGATTTTGGGGCCATTTCAGGGAAATTTGGGGGATTTTGGGGAAACTGAGGAGGATTTTTATGATTTTGGGGTGAATTTTGGGGGTCCTGGCCCCACTTTTGGGCCTTTTTTCCCCCTCAGGAACGTAGGGAATTTTTGGGATTTTTTTGGGTTTTTTTGGGGGGTGATTTTGGGGCCGTCCCTGATGGGGTTTGGGGGTCCCCGGGTTTGGGGGCGCCCCCGGATTTTGGGGTTCCCCAGGTGATCCAGTACCAGACCGTGCGCTACGACGTCCTGCCCCTGTCCCCCATCTCCAGGAACCGCCTGAGTGAGTCAGAAACGGGGGAAAAACCCAAAAGTGGGGAAAAAAACCCAAAACTGGGAAAAAATACCCAAAATCAGGGAGAAAAAAAAACCAAAATCAGGAGGGAAAAAAAACAAAATTGGGGAGAAAAAAACCCCCAAATTCGGGGAGGGATTCCCAAAATTGGGAGAAAAGAACCCGAAATTGGGAGGAGAATCTCAAAATTGGGAGAGAAAAACTTAAATTGGGGAGGGAATGCCAAAATCAGGGTGGGAAATATCCCAAAATCGGGGAGGGAACCCCAAAATCAGGGAGAAAAAAACCCAAATTGGGGAGGGAATGCCAAAATCGGGGAGAAAATATCCAAAAACTGGGAGAAAATACCCCAAAACTGGGGAGGGAACCCCAAAACTGGGGAAGGAACCCCAAAATCGGGATGGGAAATCCCAAATTGGGGAGGGGAATCCCAAACTGGGAGAAGATCCCCCAAATTTGGAGGAAGAAACCAAATTTTGTTCCCAGACCCAGAATTTTTTCCCCAATCCCCAATTTTTGCCCCTAAACCCCCAAAGTTCTGCCCCAAACCCCCAAATTTGGGATTTTGCCCGAATTCCCGGGGTTTTGCCCCAGACCAGGTGAAGAGGAAGATTCTGGTGCTGGACCTGGACGAGACCCTGATCCACTCCCACCACGACGGCGTCCTGAGACCCACGGTGCGGCCCGGGACCCCCCCCGACTTCATCCTCAAGGTTTGGGGTGAAATTCCGGAATTTCGGGAATTTTGGGAATATTTTGGGGCAATTTGGAGGGGTTTTGGGGCAGTTTGGGCTTTCTGGGGGGTTTTTTTGGGGTAGTTTTTGGGGTGTCCTGAGACCCACGGTGCGCCCCGGGACCCCCCCAGCTTCATCCTCAAGGTCTGGGGCAAAAATTGGGAATTTCAGGGAAAATTTGGGAATTTCGGGAATTTGGGGGAGATTTGGAAGGGATTTGGGGCAGTTTTGGGCTTCTTTGGGGGGGGGTTTGTGGGGCAGTTTTGGGGGTTTTTGGGGCGTCCTGAGGCCTGGGACCACCCCTGACTTCATTCTCAAGGTTTGGGAGAAATTTGGGAATTTTGGGAAGGTTTTGGAGGATTTTGAGTGGTTTGGGAGGGATTTGGGGCAGTCCAGGGGGGATTTGGGGAGGATTTGAGGGGGCCTGGGGGGGGTTAGAGGAGGTTTGGGGAAATTTTAAGGGATTTTGAGGGGTTTGGGGTGGATTTTGCCATCCCTGGGCTGATTTTGGGGTCCCTGGGCTGATTTTGGGAGGTTTTGGGGGAATTTCTGGGGGGTTTTGGGGCTCCAAGGGGTTTTTGGAGTCTCAGGATCCGGGAGGTTTTTTGGGGAGGTTTTGGGGGGGTCCTGGGGCTGATTCTGGGATCCCTGGGAGGGTTTTGGGGTCCCTGGGAGGATTTTTGGGATTTTGAGGGGGGTTTTTGGAGGCTCCCGGGGGTTTTGGGGGGGGTGTCTCAGAATTTGGGGATTTTGGGGGTCCCGGGGCTGAATTTTGAGGTCCCAGTTGTGATTTTGGGGGTCTCAAGGCTGATTTTGGGGTGCCCAGGTGGTCATTGACAAACACCCCGTGAGGTTCTTTGTGCACAAACGGCCCCACGTGGATTTCTTCCTGGAGGTGGTGAGTGAGCCCCAAAAACCCCAAAATTCACCCCAAAATCCACCCCAAACTCACCTGGAGCTCCCCAAAACTCCAAATGTTCCCCAAAATTCATCCAGGTTTTGTCAGAACACCCAAAACCGCTCCCCAAAAAAAAAAAACCCAAAAATCCCAAATTCCCCCAAATCCACCCAGGACCCCACAAAAATCCCCAGAATTCCTGAATTTTCCCATATTTCCCCCAGTTTTCCCCAAATTCTGGAATTTTCCTGGATTCCAGGTGAGCCAGGGGCACGAGCTGGTAGTGCTCACGGCCAGCATGGAGATCTATGGCCCCAAAATCCCCAAAAAATCCCCCAAAAATCCCCTCTGAACATCCCGAATTTTCCCTAAATTCCAGAATTTTCCCCAAATTCCCCAAATTCTCCCCAAATCCAGGTGAGCCAGGGGCACGAGCTGGTGGTGTTCACGGCCAGCATGGAAATCTACGGCCCCAAAAAATCCCAAAAAATCCCAAAAAATCCCCAAAAAATCCCCCAAATCCCCTCAGAGCATCCCAAATATTCCCAAGTTTTCCCAAAATTCCCAAAATTTTCCCCAAATTCTCCCCAAATCCAGGTGAGCCAGTGGTACGAGCTGGTGGTGTTCACGGCCAGCATGGAAATCTACGGCTGCGCCGTGGCCGACAAACTCGACAACAACCGCAGCATCCTCAACCGCCGCTACTACCGACAGGTGAGTGCACCTGGGACAGGTGAGGGACAGGTGAGAGACACCTGGGACAGGGGAGACACACCTGGGACAGGTAAATCACACCTGGGACACACCTGGGACAGCAGAGAAACACACCTGGGACAGGTGAGGGACAGGTGAGAGACACCTGGGACAGGGGAGACAGGTAACGCACACCTGGGACAGGTGAGAGACACCTGGGACACACCTGGGACACACCTGGGACACGGGAGACACACTTGGGACAGGGGTGAGGTAACAACCGCAGCATCCTCAACCGCCTCTACTGCCGACAGGTGAGGGACACACCTGGGACAGGTGAGGGACACAGGAGACAGGTGAGGGACAGGTGAGACAGGTGAGACACACCTGGGACAGGTGAGAGACACCTGGGACAGGTGAGACAGGTGAGGGACAGGTGAAACACCTGGGACAGGGGAGAAACACACCTGGGACAGGTGAGACAGGGACAGGTGAGGGACACACCTGGGATAGGTGAGGGACACACCTGGGACAGGTGAGACACCTGGGACACACCAGGGACACACCTGGGACAGGGGAGACACACCTGGGACAGGGGAGGGACATGCCTGGGAGAGGGGAGACACACCTGGGACAGGTAATGCACACCTGGGACAGGTGAGACACACCTGGGACACACCTGGGACAGGTAATTCACACGAGACACCTGGGACAGGTGGGACAGGGGTGAGGTAACAACTGCAGCATCCTCAACCACTGCTACTGCCGACAGGTGAGGGCAGGTAACACACCTGGGACAGGTGAGCACACCTGGGCAGGTAAATCACACCTGGGATAGGGGAGAGACACCTGACAGGTAAAACCTGGGACAGATAACACTGGGACAGGTGAGCACACCTGGGCAGGTGTGGGACAGATGTGGTTCAGGTGAGCACACCTGGGCAGGTAAGAGGGGTGGGGGCAGGTGTGGGAGGGGTCAGGGCTCATCCCCAGCCAGCACCAGCGACAGGTGAGTCCCACGGGTGAGCTGAGCCTGGACAGGTGTGGGACACGTGACAGGGACGTGGGACAGGTGAGACAGGCGTGTCCATGGGCGTGTCCCAGGTGCGGTGGGCGTGTCCCTGGGCATGTCCCAGGTGTGGTGGGTGTGTCCCAGGTGTTGTGGGTGTGTCCCTGGGCATGTCCCAGGTGTGGTGGGCGTGTCCCTGACTGGCCCCGCCCCCAGCACTGCACGCTGGAGCTGGGCAGTTACATCAAGGACCTGTCGGTGGTGCACAGCGACCTGTCCAGCATCGTCATCCTGGACAACTCCCCTGGCGCCTACCGCAGCCACCCAGGTACCCAGACATTCCCAAAATATCCCCCAAATGTTCCCAAAAATGTTCCCAAAATGGCCCCAAAAATCTCTGTCCCGAAATTCCCAAAAATATCCCCAAAAACCTGCCCCAAAAATCCCACCTGGCACCTACCGCAGCCACCCAGGTACCCAGACATTCCCAAAATATTCCCAAAAATGTTCCCAAAATGTCCCAAAAATCCCTGCCCTCAAAGCCCCAAAAATGGTCCCCCAAAACCTGCCCCTAAATCCCCTGAAATCACCCCAAAAATCCCCCCCGGGGCTTGCAGGAGCTGTCCAGGTACCCCAAATATTCCCAAAATATTCCCAAAAATACTCCTGGAATGGCCCAAAATTCCCCGTCCTGAAATTGCCTTGAGAATGCCCTAAAACTGCTCTTGGGACCCCCAAATCCCACCCAGGACCCCTCAAATTCTACCCAGGATCCCCCAAACCCAGGATCCACCAAATCCCACCCAGGACCTCCCAAATCCCACCCAGGACCCCCCAAACTCCCCCAAATCCCCCTCAAATCCCATCCAGGACCCCCCAGAGCTCCCCAGGGACCTCCAAACCCGCCCAGGACCCCTCAAACTCCCCCAAATCCCACCCAGGACCCCCCAAACTCCCCCAAATCCCACCCAGGACCCCCCAAAATCCCCCAGGACCCCCCAAACCCCCCTAAATTTCCCTCAGACAACGCCATCCCCATCAAGTCGTCGTTCAGTGACCCCGGGGACCCCCAAATCCCACCCAGGAGCCCCCAAACCTGCCCAGGACCCCCCAAAATCCACCAGGACCCCCCAAACCCCCTAAATTTCCCTCAGACAACGCCATCCCCATCAAGTCGTGGTTCAGTGACCCCGGGGACACGGCGCTGCTCAACCTCCTGCCCATGCTGGACGCACTCAGGTCAGGGGGGCCCTGAGGGGGTTTGGGGGGTCCTGGGGGGGTCCTGGAGGGGTTTGGGGGGGTCCTTCAGGGGCTGGGGGGGTCTGGGGGGCCCTTGGAGAGTTTGGGGAGTCCTGGAGAGGATTTTAGGGGATCCTGGAGGTGTTTGGGGTGGGTTTTGGGGTCCCAGGGGGGCTTGGGGAATCCTGGAGGGGTTTGGGGGCAATTTGGGGGTTCCTGGAGGGGTTTTGGGTGGATTTGAGGGGTTTTGGGGGAATTTTCCAAGCCATTTTGGGGGTTCCCAGTGGATTTTGGGGTACCCTGGTGCCTCCCACAATGGTTTTAGTGGGACTGGGGGATGATGGTGATGATGATGATGGTGATGACGATGACAATGATGATGATGACAATGATGACGATGACAATGATGATGACGTTGATGATGACGATGATGGCGGCTCAGAGGTCTCACCCCAGCCTCTCCCCCTCCCCAATCCAGGTTCACGGCCGACGTGCGCTCCGTGCTCAGCCGGAACCTTCACCAGCACCGCCTGTGGTGACCCCGGAGCCACCCGGGAGCCCCCGGGACCCCCACAGGGACAGCGCCAGCACCGGGGGGACCCCCGGGATGGGACCCCCGGGATGGGACCCCCCCGGGCCGGACTCTGCGCCCCCCCCTCGGTTTTTTTGGGGGGGATTAAATTTGGGGGAGGGGAGGGGATCTCACCCCTTCCCCTCTCCACCCCCCCCACGTGCCTGAATCGGGGGCTTCGGGTGGGGAGGGGCTTTGGGGCCGCCCCTCCCCCCCTCGGCCAACAGACGGACACTTGGGAGCCCCCCCCTCTCCCCTCCCGTGTTTTTAAAAGCCCTTGGTCCCACTCGCGGCGTCTCTGTGGTTTCTGTGCCGCCCCCAGCCCCATTTCGGGGCTCTTTGCGCCCCCCTAGAACCATTTGGGGGGGCTCTGTGCCCCCTCACCCCCATTTCGGGGGGCTCTTTGCGTCGTCCGCCCCCCATTCTCCTCCCACAATGGTTCCGTCCACCTCAGCGCTGGCTCCGCCCCTTTTTCCTCTGACCACGCCCCTCGCTGAACCCGCCCACCTAGCGGTGGCTGGGTGACGTCATCACGCGCGACCGGGTCAATTCCGCGGCCTTCCCCCGTTACCGGAGCCCCGCCCCTTTACCGGAGTCCCGCCCCCGTTGCCGGGACCGCCCCGCCCCTCCCGAGCCGCCGTTCCCGGGGGCTGGGGGAGGTTTGGCGCCGTTTCTAAGGGTAACCGGGGGGGCCAGCGCTGTCCGTGCGCCGTTTGCGTAGCGCTGAGGGCAATGGAGGCGCCTGTTCGAGGCACTGGGATGGACTGGGACGGACTGGGAGGTGTCAGGAGGGAACTGGGGTGGACTGGGAGGGTTTTGCAGGGGACTATAATGAATTGGGACGGACTGGGAAACGCCTAAAAGAGGTTAGGAAGGAACTGGGATGAAATGGGAGACGTTAGCAGTGGACTGGGATTGAACTGGGAAAAATCCTGGTCTGGGATTGAACTGGGTAGTTTCAGGGGCAACTGGGAGCTCCTTCCCTGTTGCGCATGCGCAGCCACGATGCGCCCCCCCCCCCCGCTTCCCGCCCCCAAGCCCCACCCCTTGGGGCATTGACCAATCAAAACTCCGCTCTCACGTCCCGCCCTGTAAAGCTCCGCCCCTAAAGCATCGCCCAATCAGAGTTTCGCGTCCGTGCCCCCCTCTAAAAAGTCCCGCCTTATCGGAGCGTTGTCCAATCAAGTCGCGTTCTGTTCAAGTCCCCTCATTACCTATGCATGCCCCGTGAGGGCCCCAAGATGGCGGCGGCGGCGCCGGGAGGCGGCGGCTCCTGCGGGGGAGGAGCGGGGGCCGGGGGGGGCCCCGGGAGCGCCGGGAACGGCACCGGGAGCACCGGGAACAACGGCGGCATGGAGGTGGATGGGGCAGGTACCGGCGGGAGCGCCGGGAATGACGGCCGGAGTAACGGGAGCGGCACCGGGATGGGGCAGATCGTGAGGGGAGAAAACCCAGGGGGAGCCCCAAAAGCCCCGGGAATAACGGGAATGGCACTGGCAATGGAACCGGGACGGGGCAGATTGTGAGGGGAAAATACCGGGGAGGAGCCCCAAAAGCACCGAGAATGGCCCCAGAAACACCGGGAATGGCCCCGGCAACGGCACCGGGGTGGGGCAGATCGTGAGGGGAAAACGCCGCGAGGAAGCCCCAAAACCCCCAGGAGTAGCACCGGGCATAACAGGAGAGGCACCGGGAGTAACGGGATGGGGCAGATCGTGAGGGGGAAAAACCCCGGGGGAGCCCCAAAAGCACCGGGAATGGCCCCAGAAACACCGGGAATAGCCCCGGGAATAACGGGAAAGGCACCGGGAATGGTACCGGGACGGGGCAGATCGTGAGGGGAAAACACCGGGAGGAAGCCCCAAAAGCACTGGAAGTAGCCCCAGAATTACCGGGAATGGCCCCAAAAGCACCGGGAATAACGGGGGGGGTGGGACAAGGAACAGAAACGGTGTTGGGATCACCGGGAATGGGCAGATCGTGAGAGAAAAAAAACCAGGGGGAGCCCCAAAAGCATCGGGAATAACCCTGGGAATAGCGGGAATGGCACCGGGAATAACGGGAATGGCCCCGGGATTAACGGAAATGGCCCCGGGACGGGGCAGATCGTGAGGGAAAAAAAACCAGGGGGAGCCCCAAAAGCACCGGGAATAACTCCAGGAATAACGGGAATGGCCCCAGCATTCCCGGGCATTGCCTCAAACCCCTTGTAATGGTCCCAAAATGCCCAGGAATTGCCCCGGAATTCCCGGGAATGACCCCAAACCCCCGGGATTTGCCCCGAATCCCCGGGAATGGCCCCAAATTTCTGGAATTTCCCCTAAACCCCCAGGAATAGCCCCAAAACCCCCGGGAATTGCCCCGGACCCCCGGGAATTGCCCCAAATTTCTGGAATTTCTCCTAAACCCCCGGGAATTGCCCTGAATCCCCGGGAATTGCCCCAAACCCCCGGAATTTCCCCCAGACCCCCGGAATTCCCCCCAAACCCCCGGAATTCCCCAGGTGTGGCCCAGGTGATGGCCGGAGGTGTGACGGGCAGCGTGTCCGTGGCTCTGCACCCCCTGGTGATCCTCAACATCTCCGACCACTGGATCCGCCTGCGCTCCCAGGAGGGGAGGAACGGCCAAGGTCAGCCTGGGCTTCCCGGAAAATCCCCAATTGGCCCCAAAAATTCCCCAGACGGCCCCAAAAAATCCCAAAACAGCCCCAGAAAATCCCCAAATGGCCCCAAAAAAATCCCGGAACTGCCCCGAAAAATCCTGGATTGGTCCCGAAAAATCCTGGATTGGTCCCAAAAAATCCTCAGTCGGCCCCAAAAAAATCCCCAAACTGCCGCGAAAAATCCTGGATTGGTCCCAAAAAGTCCTCAAACGCAAAACCTCCCCAAACGACCCCAAAAATTCCCCAAACGGTCCCAAAAAATCTTCAATTGGCACCAAAAGATCCCAAATCGGCCCCAAAAAATTTTCAAACATCCCCAAACGGCCCCAGAAATTCCCCAAATGGCCCCAAAAAATCCCCAGTCGGCCCCAAAAAATCGTGGATTGGTCCCAAAAAATCCTCAAATGCAAAACCTCCCCAAACGGCCCCAAAATCCAAGACCTCCCCAGGAATTCCCCAAATCACCCAGACCTCCCCTTGAAGCTCACTTGGGACCCCCCAGGACCCCCCAAAACCCCCCAGGGTCCCCAAAATTCCCCATTTCCTCCGCTCTGATTGGGGCACTGATCGGGTGCCAGGAGAGACCCCCAAACCCCTCCAGGACTCCCCAGAACCCCCCCAGGACCCCCCAAAATCCCCATTTCCCCCCTCAGTGATCGGGGCTCTGATCGGGTGCCAGGAGGGACCCCCCAGAACCCACCAGGACCCCCAAACCCCTCCAGGACACCCC
This sequence comes from Acrocephalus scirpaceus scirpaceus, assembly GCA_910950805.1. Lineage (NCBI taxonomy): Eukaryota > Metazoa > Chordata > Aves > Passeriformes > Sylviidae > Acrocephalus > Acrocephalus scirpaceus. The sequence continues at coordinate 41,877 of CAJVGK010000086.1, forward strand.
AGATTTCCCCTCAGTGATCGGGGCTCTGATCAGGCTCCATGAGGGACCCCCCACACCCTGTCAGGGACCCCCCAGGACCCCCAAAACTCCTCCATGGACCCCCCAGGACCCCCAAATCCCCTCCAGGACCCCCAAACCCCTCCAGGACCCCCCAAATTTCCCCTCAGTGATCGGGGCTCTGATCGGGCGCCAGGAGGGCCGGAACATCGAGGTGATGAATTCCTTTGAGCTGCTGGCCCACGGCTCGGGGGGACACCTGCTGATCGACAAGGAGTACTACTACACCAAGGAGGAGCAGTGTGAGGGGGTTTGGGGGAAATTCCGGGGATTTGGGGAAATTTGGGAAATTTGGGAGTTCTGGGAAAAAAACTGGGGGGATTTGAGTGAATTTTGGGGGATTTTTTGGGGTTTTTAGGGGATTTTTGGGGGTTTTTAGGGGATTTTGGGGCGCAGGGGACACCTGCTCACGGACAAGGAGTGCTACTACACCAAGGAGGAGCAGTGTGAGGGGGTTTGGGGGAAATTCCGGGGATTTGGGGAAATTTGGGAGTCCCAGGAAAAAAATTGGGGAATTTTGGGGGGTTTTTAGGGGATTTTGGGGCTCAGGGGACACCTGCTCATGGACAAGGAGTGCTGCTACACCAAGGAGGAGCAGTGTGAGAGGGTTTGGGGGGATTTTTGGGAATTTTGGGAGTTCTGGGAAAAAAATTGGGGGGTTTGAGGGGATTTGGGGGGACTTTGGGGGGATTTTTTGAGGATTGGAATGGATTTTGGGGCTCAGGGGACACCTGCTCATGGACAAGGAGTGCTGCTGCAGCAAGGAGGAGCAGTGAGGGGGGTCTGGGGAAAGTTTGGGAAGTTTGGGAGTCCCAGGAAAGATTTTGGGGATTTTTCAGGGGATCTGGGGGGATTTTTTGGGGATTTTGTGTGGATTTGGGGAGATTTTTGGGAGTTTCTGGGAACTTTGGGAGTCCTCAGAAAAAATCGGGCAAGGTTTGAGTGGATTTTGGGGGTTTTGGGGGAATTTTGGGGATCCTGAAGGAACCTTGGGGTCCCTGAAGGAATTTTGGGGGCCATTTTGGGGTGGATTTGGGGGAATTTTGGGGTTTTTGAAGGTATTTTAGGATTCCAGGCCCATTTGGGGTTCCCAATCCTGGATTTTTTCCCCAAAAAAAGTCAAGCAGGTGTTCAAGGACCTGGAATTTTTGGGGTGGTACACGACGGGGGGGCCCCCCGAGCCTGCTGATATCCACGTGCACAAACAGGTCTGTGGGGTTCAGGCGGGATTTGGGGGAATTCTGGGATTTTTTTGGGGGGGATCTGACCCCAGATATTTGGGAATTTCTCCCCCAGGTGTGTGAGATCATCGAGAGCCCCCTGTTCCTGAAGCTCAACCCCATGACCAAACACACCGATGTGAGTTTTGGGCCAAAATCCTCCAGTTTTGGGAAAAATCCCCGATTTTTCAGGGAAATCCCCAATTTTGGGGGCGTTCCTGAATTTTTGGGACCCCCCAAAATCGGGGCTGACCCCTCCCCTCCCCCCCAGCTCCCCGTGAGCGTCTTCGAGTCCGTGATCGACATCATCAACGGGGAGGTGAGGGGGGAAATTCGGGGGATTTGGGGGAGTTTGGGGGATCACAGGGGGATGGGGGGAGTTTTGAGGGGAAATTTGGGAGGATTATGGGGGCATTTGGGGGGATTTTTGGGAAATTGGGGAGATGGGGAGGGAATTTTTGGGATGTTTTTGTGGTGGATTTTAGGACAAATTTTTTTGGTGTTTTTGGGGGGGATTTTGGGGCACTTTAGGGGGGATTTTTGGGTGAATTTTTCTGTACTTCCCGGGCAATTTTGGGGCATTTTGAGCCTTTCCCGGCCCCGTTTTCTCCCGGGATTTTTCGGGGGGAACCCGGGGGGCTCCGGGGTTGATTTTGGGGTGATTTTGGGGGTTTTTGGGGCCGTTCCCCCAGGCCACGATGCTGTTTGCCGAGCTGCCCTACACGCTGGCCACCGAGGAGGCCGAGAGGATCGGGGTGGATCACGTGGCCAGGATGACGGCGACGGGGGGAGGGGAGAACAGCACAGGTGGGACCCCAAAACCCTCGGGATTCACCCCAAAACCCAGCCCAGAAATCCCTGAAATTCCGGTGGAAAAACCTCCCAAAATTCCAGCAAAAAATCCCAAAATTCCAGCTAAAAATCCCAAAATTCCAGCAAAAAAATCCTAAATCTGCCCCAAAAAATCCCAAAATCCCAGGGTTTCACCCCAAAACCCAGCCCAGAAACCCCAAAAATCTGCTTGGGAAAAACCCCCGAAATTCCAGCGAGAAAAACAACGGATTTTGGGGGTGGGGTTTTGGGAATTCTGAGGGGCAATTTTGGGGTTTTTTTGGGGGGATTTTGGGGGGGATTTGGGGGTTTTTTGAAGGGGATTTTGGGGAGGATTTTGGGTTGAATTTCCATGATTTTGGGGCGTTTTCTGGGGCAATTTTGGGTTTTTCTGGGGATGATTTTGGAGGCTTTTAAAAGAGGTTTTGGGGTTTTTCAGACAAAGTTTCAGATTTGGAGATTTCTGTGACCATTTGGGGTTTTTTTGCTGTGGGGTTTTTCGGGGAGGTTTTTCCCATCCCCAAGCCTCAGGAAATGCCCCAAAATCCCCTGAATTTCCCCCAAAAGTGGCCGAGCACCTGAGAGCCCAGCACAGCCCGGGGGGGATTTGGGGGAGATTTTGGGTGGTTTTTTGAGGGAGTTTTGGGGGTTTTTTGTGGAGATTTTTGGGGTTTTTTGGGGAGGATGTTGGGGGAATTTGGGAAAGTTTTAGGGGGTTTTTTGGTGAAGATTTTTGAGATATTTTGGAGATCATTTCGGGGTTTTTAGCAGCGATTTTGGGCTTTTCAGACGGGGTTTTGGACAAAATCTCAGGATTTTTTCGGGGATTTTTTGCTGTGGGGTTTTTTGGGGAGGCCCAAACCCCAGGAAATGCCCCAAAATTCCCCGAATTTCCCCCAAAAGTGGCCGAGCACCTGATTGCCCAGCACAGCGCCATCAAGATGCTGCACAGCCGCGTGCGCCTCATCCTCGAGTACGTCCGTGCTGCTGAGGCTGGTGAGTGAAAATCCCAAATTCTGGGCCAAAATCCCAAATTCTGGGGCTTTCCCCAAACTCTGGGAGGGTTCGGAGTCGCTGGAGAGCAGCAGGAATTTTTTGGGATTTTTTTCCTGGATTTTTTGGGGGGTTTTACTGAGATTTTGAGGGTTTTTTCTTGGATTTATGAGGGTTTTTTCACAGATTTCAGTTGTTTGTTTGTGTTTTTTTCCCCCAAATTTCTCTTGTTTTTCCTGAAGGTTTTTCCCAGATGTTGGGACTTTTTCCCAAGTGTTGGTTTTTTTCCCCATTTTTAAATATTTTTTTCCAAACTTCAGGGGGTTTTTCCCCAAAATTTTGGGGCTTTCCTCAGATTTCTTGAGGGGTTTGGAGTCTCTGGGGGAGTCCTGGGGGGATTTTGGGGCTTTTTGGGGTTCCTGGGGGATTTTTGAGCTCCTTGACCCCAAATTTTGGATTTTTTGGGGGGGATCAGGGATCCTTGGTTGATTCTTTGAGGGATTTTGGGGGGATTGGGGTCATTTTGGGGGTCCTGACCCCAAATTTTGGGGGGTTCTGGGAGATCCTTGACTCTAAATTTTGGGGGAACTTTGGGGGGAATCTTGGAGAAATCCTGAGGAGATTTTGGGGTGTTCGGGGCTGATTTGGGGGGGGGGAGGTCAGAGTTTTGGGGGGAAATTTGGAGTTTTTGGGGGGCAATTTGGGGATTTTGAGGGGGATTTGGGGGTGGGGTTTCGGGTTTTTTGGGGGAGAATTTGGGGTTTTTTGGGGGGAATTTGGGGATTTGGGGGTTTTTTTTGGGTAACTCAGGGGTTTTGGGGGGGTTTTTTGGGTAATCTTGGGGATTTTTTGTGGTCCCTGATCGGTTTGGAGGCGTCGCTGACCCCGAATTTGGGGTTTTTCACCCCGATTTTTAGGGGAGGTTCCCTTCAACCACGAGATCCTGCGTGAGGCCTGTGCCCTGTGCCACTGCCTGCCCGTGCTCAGCACTGACAAGTTCAAAACGGATTTCTATGATGTGAGCGGCCCCAAATCCCCCAAAATCCACCCCAAAATCCGCCCTAAATCACCCCAAACCCACCCTGATCCACCCTATCCCCCAAATCCACCCAAAATCCACCCAAAACCACCCCAAAATCCACCCTAAATCCAGCCAGATCCACCCAAACCTACCCTGAGATCCACCCAAAATCTCCCAAATCCACCCAAAACCACCGCAAATCACCCCAAAATCCACCCCAATCCACTCAAAATCCACCTCGGGGAGGGTCCCAAAAAACTGGGGAGATGCTGAAATTGGGGTGGGGGGGTCGCAAAAAATCCCAGAAAAAGGGAAAAAAATACGGGAAAAAAAAGAGGGAAATTTACAACATTTGGAGGGGAATTCCCAAAATTTCCAGGGGTCCTGAAGCCCCTGAGGGGACCCCAACATCTCTCAAGGGGGTCCCGGGGTCCCTGAAACCCAGAGATGCCAAAACCCCCCCAAAAATCCCAAAAAGGGGAAAAAAAAGGCAGAAAAAGGAGGGGGAGGGCCCTGAACTTTGGGGTGGGGTCCCAAAAATTCCCAAACCTGTCAGGAAGCTCCCAAATTTTTTGGGAGAGTCCCCAAATCTCTTTTTTCCCTGTCTGGAAATCCCAAGGATTTCAGGACAATTTTTAGGACTTTGGGGCTCCAAAACCACCCCGGGAGGTCCCAAAAATTCCCAGATTTTTCTGCAGTCTCCCCAAAATCCCCGGATTTTTCTGGAAGGGGTTTCCCAACCTCCCTCCCCTTCTCCAGCCAGAAATTTGGGGCGGCTCAAGGATTTCGTGGGTCCCAAAACCACCCCGGGGGCTCCCGAAAACTCCCGAATTTTTGGGGAACTTCCCAAAAACTCCCAAATTTTCCCATTTATTTTTCCCCAGCAATGCAACGACGTGGGGCTCATGGCTTACCTGGGCACCATCACCAAGACCTGCAACACCATGAACCAGTTTGTGAACAAATTCAACGTCCTCTACGACCGCCAGGGCATCGGGCGCCGCATGCGGGGCCTGTTCTTCTGAACCGCCCCAAAAACGCCCCAAAAACCGCCCAAAATCCACCCAAAAAATGCCACAAAAACTTCACAAAAAACGCCCCAAAAATGTCACAAAAACACCACAAAAATGCCCCAAAAACCGCCCAAAATCCGCCCGGAATTCCCAGCAGGGACCCCGGGGAATCCCCAGGATTGGGGGAACCTCGGACTCGGGGGGGGGTTGGGGTCAATAAAGTCGAGTTTAAAGAGGAATTTGGGGTTTTTGTCAATTTTGGGGGAGGGAAAAAAGGGGTTTGGGAGCTCTGAATTAGCCCCAGGAAATCGGGGAATTTTCCCAGGATTTGGGGGGATTCCCAGTTTTGGGGGGTTTGGGGCCAATAAAGTTGAGTTCAAGGAGAAATTCGATTTTTTGTGATTTCTTTGAGGGCTTTTATGGAAGAAAAAGGGAGGAAAAGGGGGATTTGGGATTTGCCCCCAGGAATTCGGCGATCCCAATTTTGGAGGGATTTGGGGTTGGTTTGCTCAATAAAATGGAATTTAAGATGGAATAATTTTAAATTATTTTACTGATAAAAATCCTTTTATTGCTACAAAAAAAACCACAAAAAAAGAAACTAACCTGGGGAGGAATTTGGGTTCCCAGTTGGATTTTTGGGGTCCCTGCTTCCATTTTGGAGGTTTCTGGGGTGATTCTTTTCCATTTTCGCTGGTTTTCCTAAATTTTAGGGGTTTTCCCTGGAATTCCTGGCTTCCCTCTTGCCAGGGTGATCCAGGTGAGCTTTGGGGTCACCTGCAGCGCCTTTACCCCCCCAAAATTTGGGGTTTTTTGGGGTCCCTGAATTTTGGGGGGATTCTGGGGCTTTTTTTTCTGGGATTTTCCCAACTTTGGGGGATTTTCCCCAGAACTTTTGAGATCCCCTCAATCCGAGGTGATCCAGGTGATGTTTGGGACCACCCACAACACTTTAACACTTTAACCCCCCCAAAATCGAATGGGGTTTTCTTGCGTTTCTGGCTGAACTTTTCCCTGGTTTTGGTGGGATTTTTGCCGGTTTTGGCAGGATTTGGGGGGCAATTTTTCCCATTTTTGGCGAGATTTTCCCCATTTTTGGCGGGATTTTTTCCCATTTTTGGCAGGATTTTTTGCCATTTTTGAGGGAATTTTGGCTGGTTGGGGGGGTGATGTATTTTCCCCATTTTTGGTGGGATTTTTGCCGGTTTTGGCAGGATTTGGGGGGGAATTTTTTCCCATTTCTGGCAGGGTTTTTTGCCATTTTTGAGGGAATTTGCCAGTTCTGTGGAGATTTTCCCCGTTTTCCCCCGAATTCTCAGATTCCTCAGACGAAGGTGACCTTGCTCCTGCTGGGGTTCACCTGCAGCACGTTGAGCCCCTCGTACTCGGCCAGGGCCGCGCTCACCTGGCCGGGGGTGAAGCCCCGAGCCCCCAGGACCTGCAGGGCCTGGGGCAGGGACACCGAGCGCCCCCCCGGCCCCGCCAGCTCCCGCAGGATCCCGAAAATCGCCTCCGACGGCCGCGGGCACCTGGGGGGGAGAATGACCCAGAAATTGCCAAAATAACCCCGAGAAATTTAAAAAAAAGAACCCCAAGAATTCCCCAAATCATCCCCGAGAAACCCCTGAGAAATCCCCAAGAATTCCCAAAAAATCCCCCGCAAAAAACCCCTGAGAATTCCTAAAAAACCCCTGAGAAATTAAAAAAAAAAATCCCCCCCAAAAATCCCTGAGAAATTCCCAAAACATCCCCAAAAATTCCCAAATTCATCCCCAAGAATTCCCAAAATCATCCCTGAGAAATCCCAAAAAATTCCCAAGAAATCCACAAAAAATCACTGAGAAATCCCTGAGAATTCCTGAAAAATCCCCAGGAAATCCCCCAAAAATTCCCAGAAATCCACGCAGGTTTTACCCAACATTTCTTCCTTTTCACCCCAAAGTTCCCAAACGTTCCCGACACTTCCCGAGGTTCTCCCCAGAATTCCAACCCCCCTCAAGGTTCCCAATCCCTAAAATCCCCCAAATCCCCAAAATTCCCCCGATTTCCCCCAATATTCTCAAATCCCCTCAACCCCCCCACATTCCCAACATCCCAAACAACCCCAACATTCCCGAATTTTCCTGAAATTCCCAGATTTTCCCCATTTCTCACTTCTGGGCGGGGTCGGGGTCCCCCCTCAGGGAGTCCCGGGCGGCCTCGAGCAGCCTCAGGGCCTCGCTGACGTCGTCCTTCTCCACCACGGCCCCCAGGCGCAGCCGGGCCTGGAAAAAACCAAAAAACCCCGAATTCACCCCAAAATCCAGCCCCAAATCACCCCCAAACCCAGCAGGGAACCGAGCCCCAAGTTTAAAAAAAAATCCCAAAAGAATCGACCCAAAACTCGCCCCCAAAATGCTGAAAATCAGCCCAAAAATGCTCAGGAAAAATATGAAAATATTCCACCAAAAGTGGGGCCAAAATCAGCCCCAAACTGACCCAAATTCAGCCCAACCTGACCAGAAATTAACACAGGTTTGATTTTTTGGGATCAGCTTTTGGATTTTTGGGTCCATTTGGGGCTGATTTGGGGTCGGTTCTGGGTCAATTTTTGTGTCAATTTTGGGCTGATTTGGGTCAATTTGGGGCTGATTTGGCCCAGCAAGGTCCTGGCAGATGCATAAAGAGCCCCAATCCCAGCCATGCCCCAGGACAGCGGTGACACCAGAGGGAGCACAGGGGTCACTGGATGGACACTGGTCCATACTGGGAGGTCAGGGGTCAGTACCAGGGCAGTGGCCAGCCTGAGGATGGCCAGCAGGGTCCTGGCAGATGTGTAACAACCTCTGAACCACTGTAACACCGGTGACACTGATGGTCACTGGGGGTCACTGGATGGACACTGGTCCATACTGGTCCATACTGGGAGGTCAGGGGTCAGTACCAGGGCGGTGGCCAGGCGCAGGATGGCCAGCAGGGTCCTGGCAGATGTGTAGATGCCGTCCCGCGCCTCCCGGGCCTCCCGGCGCAGCTCCACGTACGCGGCCGTGACAAAGTCGGCCAGGCCCGGGGGCAGCAGCGGCTGCCGGCGCCGGCAGGTGGAGATGTAACGCCTGGTTTGGGGTGAAAAACCGGGAATTTGGGGTGAAAAACCGGGAATTTGGGAAAAATGGGAATTCTGGGGGGGAAAATGGGGGTTTGGGGTGAAAAAACAGGAGTTTGGGAAAAATGGGAATGCTGGGGGGGAAAATGTGGGATTTGGGGGAAAACATGGGGGATTTGAGGGTAAACACAGGGAGTTTGGGGGGAAAAAGGAGATTTAGGGGAAAATCAGGGAAATTTGGGGTGGGAAAGGTGAAATTTGAATGGAAAAGGAGAAATTTGGGGAGGAAAGGTGAAATTTGGGGGGAAAAGATGAAATTAGGGATGAAAAGGTGAAATTAGGGATGAAAAGGTGAAATCTGGGGAGAAAAGGTGAGATTTTGGGTGAAAAAGGTGAGATTTGGGGGAATTCCCTCCAACCTCATGAGTTTCATGTCCAGGGGTCGGAAGTTGCTGGGCGGCTCCCGGCAGTGCTGGTGCACGTAGGTGATGTGCTGGGCCAGCCTGGAAATGGGGGAAAAAACGGGAATTTAGGGAAAATCTGGGAATCTTTGGGAATTCTGGGAATTGGGAGATCCCTCCCAGTCTGCCCAGTTTGTCCCAGTCTGTCCCAGGGCGCTGGTGGGCACTGGAAGGGGTTGGGGGGAGGTGTTGGGATGGGCCAGGCTGGAAAACAGGGAGAATGGGAGAATGGGAAATTTGGGGAGAAACGGGGAATTCCAGGGATTTGGGGAGGAAAACTGGGAATTCCGGGGTTGTTTGGGGCTCTTCCCAACCGAACCCAGCCCACAAACTCTTCCATGGATCCTAAAGACTCTTCCCTTGATCCCAAACTCTTCCATTGGTTCCAAACTCAACTAAACCCAACCCAACCCAATCCAAAGACTCTCCCATTGATCCCAAACTCTTCCACTGGCTCCAAACCCAACCCAAAATCTCTTCCATGGATCCAAACCCAACCCAACCCAGAGACTCTCCCATTGATCCTAAAGAGTCTCCCATTGATCCCAAACTCTCCCATTGATCCCAAGGACTCTCCCATTGATCCCAAACTCTTCCATTGATCCCAAAGACTCTTCCATTGATCCCAAACTCTTCCATTGGCTCCAAAGCAAACTGAACCCAATCCAACCCAGAGACTCTCCCATGGATCCCAAAACTCTTCCACTGGCACTAAACAAAACCCAACCCAACCCAACCCAGAGACTCTCCCATTGATCCCAAAGACTCTCCCACTGATCCCAAGACTCTTCCATTAGCTCCAAACCCAGCCCAGCCCACCCCAAGCTGACCCCACCTCTCTCCCACCAGCCCCGCCCCTGCCCCGCCCCACCCGGCCCCGCCCACCGGAGGTCCTTGTCGCGCTGGGGCCGGTCCTGCAGCAGCCAGAGCAGGTCGAAGCGGGACAGCAGCGCGGCCGGCAGCTGCAGGTTGTGCTCCAGGCTGCGCCGCGGGTCGTAGCGGCCCAGCGCAGGGTTGGCGGCGGCCAGCACGGCGCAGCGGGCGTTGAGCGTGGCCATGACGCCGGCCTTGGCCACGGCCACGCTCTGCTGCTCCAGGGCCTTCGTGCACGGCCACGCGGTCGTGTCTGCATCTTGTCGAACTCGTCGATGCAGCACACGCCGCGGTCGGCCAGCACCAGGGCGCCGCCCTCCAGCACCAGCTCCCCGCTGCGGGGGTCGCGCAGCACGGCCGCCGTCAGCCCCACGCCCGAGGAGCCGCGGCCCGTGGTGTACTGACCTGGGGAAATGGGGAGAAATAGTGAAAATGGGAAAAAATGGGGAAAAAATAGTGAAAATGGGAAAAAACGGGGATAAAATGGTGAGAGAGAAA
>CAJVGK010000087.1:0-52802 GCA_910950805.1 Acrocephalus scirpaceus scirpaceus
GGAAAGGGCATTTTGGGGTTGGTTATTCCTCCCCAAAGGTCCCGATCCTGCTGCTGGCGTGTCCAAGCTAAGGACAACGGAGCCATTGCGAAGTCCCCTCGTGTCCCCAGGGCTCACAGCAAAAGGAAACCAAAACCACCCCAAAAAAACCTGAGGTAATTAAAATGAATTTCCTGTTAGTTTCAACATTCAGCTGAAACTAACAGGAAACACCACATAGCTGATCTTGGGCCAGGTTTTTGTTACCACAAAATGTCTAGTTTGGGGTCAGAATTTTCTCACTTCATCCGCTCATCTGGAATCTGAATTTGTTACAAGTCACTCCTTTGCGGTTGGTTTGCTTCAAGAGGAAACAAAGGGCAGGAAACGCCTCTGAGATCTCTTGATTTGCCTTATGAGCTAAAAGCCCTTTGGGGGCTGGATGTAGGGTCAGAATAAAAAACAAAACCAGCCAAAAAATCTCCCTGGTGGCTTTAAGGGGGCTTGAGGGACAGAAATATCTCAGATATCCATAGACATATCTTGGATATCCATAAAAATCTCTCATCTAAAGGGGGATCCCATTAATCCACAGAGATTATATCACAAATATTTCCAATATCCATGGCAGGGGTTTCAGTTCATAACCGGGCAGAAACAGCAATTCAGTGCAGAGGTTTGGGTTCTCCAGTCTGATTTTCCCAGCCCGTGCACCAATTCTGGGGTGGGTTCAGTGCTGGCCAAACCCGAGGCACTCACCAGAGTCATTTGCTCATTTCCTGCTGTGAGATATGGATGAGGAGGATGAGGGCAAAACAGGCTCCAAGCTTGGGAGGGTAGAAAGAGAATTTTATTCACAGAATTAAAAAGTCAGTATTCAAAAATCAGAATAAACCTTTGGAACACTTCTCCCTCTTCTCTATTTGGGGCTTTCAAGGTTTCTCATCTTTCTCATCTCTCTCTGTTCAAATTTCTCATTGGATCACCGCTACACCTGCTCATTTCAATGCTGACCCTTCTCCTGGTGACTGTGGTTGGAACGCTCCATCCCCAGCACATTCCATGGATTACAGGGTGTCTTGGTTTGAAAGTCAGTTGTCTGCTAGGGAGGGCAGGACCTCCCTTGGAATAGAGAATTCAAATCCCCTCTCTCCAAATTATTATTATAATTTAGAAAATTTAAGGGGCTTACAGGCAGAGGTATGGGGATAGGAATAACTGTTTGATGAGTATGTATAACAAGGCAAACAAACAACAACAACAACAACAGCATTATAAATAAACAGAACCATGAACCTCGAGGGGTTTTGTTTCACAAAGCGTGGGGCAGTCAGATCTCGGTGCCCCTGCAGGACTCCGAGAGCACCAAGCTGGAAGGGTGGAAAATCCTGGGCTCATGGATGAGATAAATCAGAAACTCTGTCAGTGGTAGCTGGGACAGCAGGGCTGTCCCAGAAGGGCAGGGCAGGGATACAGCACAGCAAAAAGCCCCAAAGCAGCTCTGAGGAAAGCGGTGGAGGTGGGACAGGGCTGGCCCAGCCGGGAGGGAGGAGGCGAGCTCAGAATTCATGGACACAGGAGCAGATGATGGTGGATGTCTCAGGACCGGACTTGGTGGTGATGGTGAACTCCACCCGCAGCAAGCACAGCCTGACTGTCCTCGCTCTGATGCTGCCTCCAGCCCCGTCCTTTACCTGCCCACAAACCCACAAACCCACAAACCTTGCTTTTCCCTCGGAGAGAAAAACTCCCAGAGACCAAAAAATTTGTAACCCAGTGCTCCTTTGGCCACTTTGTTTTGATCAAGCACCCATAAGCACCCAGCAGTTTGTCTCCTACATCTTATGGGAAAAAAATCTATAAGTAAAAAAGAAACAAATCTAACCCCCAACACAAGGGAAAAACAAAGTCTGATACATCAAATATGTCTCACAAAACATTTTCAGCCCAAGTCGAAGGCATCCCCACAATCCCCTCCCGTCTAGGATTTGACTCCTCCCTTACTGACCCCAGCAGGTCAAACATGTTGTTTTCTCTACATGTCTTCACCCTTTCCTTCTTCCTGGCTCGGGACAGGATTGGTGTTCGTAGGTTGGTTTGTTTACAAAGTCTATGAATTGGCAAATTAATGATTTTTTGTATAGTTCAGCACTATATAGTACATATAATAGTGTCAGCATCAGAGAGATGCCCTGTGCTGTGTGCTCTGCTGCCCATCAGGTGGTTCCCACTGGCACGGTCCAAGTCCTGCTGGTCCGAGGCTGGTCCCGGCACTGATCCTTGCCAGCTCGCAGCATTGGGATAGTCCTGGTGGCACGGCCCGGCACTGGCAGAAATCTCAGCTGAGCCACTCGCCGGCCTGGCTGCATGGGCTGTGGGCACTGGGCAGTTAGCTGTTGGAAGACCAGAAGAAAAAGAGAGCTTTACCTCTGTTTTGCTCTTTTTTAAAAATGCTTTTCCACAGAGGTGAATCCAACTCTTTTAAGTTAATTGGGTGTCAATCTTCAAACCTAGCCAGCTGATTGGCTCTTCAAACATAGCCAGCTTTTTTGCTCCACACACAGGGAACCACACCCACAGCCCGTGGGCTGTACCCCAACTAAAAACCCGAGAGTCTGATAAACCACAATAGGGAGATTTGAGAGAAACAGGAGAATCTTAAATCCCCCCCAAATACATCCCAAATTAGCCCCAAATCCACCCCATCATGGCTCTGTCCCCCCTCCCAGGTCCCACCTCCTTCTACCCAGGGATGGTTTTCCACTCTCACCTCTGGATTTGCAGAAGAACACCAGGTAAACCAACAAAATCACCTGGGCTCCAACCCCAGCTACGAGCACAATACAGACCCAGATGCCAGAGAGGGTGCCTGGAAAAGGAAAAGGATCCAGTGGCAGCATCCCAAAATCAATCCGGTTCTTCCTGGCATTGAGGCAGAGGGAATTTGGCCTCCAAGCCCTTCCTGATCCCTCGTTTCAGGAGAACTCAACCCAAGCCAGGCCAGAGGCGGGGCTGGACGAGGACGAGCGGCTTGGTGGAAGCACTGTCGGAAAAATCCCAGATTCCCAAAATCCCCATTTCCCACAGTTTTTGGGTGTGAATGGAACTCTAGTGATCTCCCATTGCTTCCAGGACGGGGTCACCCAGAGCAGGGGACACGGGGACACCGCCAGGTGGGTTTGGGGCTCCCTTGGGAAGAGGTTCTCAATGGGGGTGGAACCTCTCGGGGTTGGGTTTGTGGCCAGCACTGCTGGCCCTGTCCGTGGGAGCTCCGGGAAGAGCTGGAACATTCCCTGGGAAGTCTGGATATGGAAAAGCTGCTCCAGACAGTTGGGGACAGTTGGGGACAGTTGGGGACACTTGGGGACACTTGGGGAAAATCGGGGACTCTTAGGAATGTGGCTAGACATGGAGAGGGGCTGGCAGCTCACTGACACCAGGAGGGTGTTTGTTTTTTGTGGTGAGGGGAGAGACCAGGGACAGGGGTCAGAGCTTCCCTCTGCATCCCGAGCCAGCACTCCAGGGAAAAGCCAGAGAGTGGGATCAGCCCAACCCCAAATTCCCACTTTTACCTGGCTGTGAGGGGAGTGGGATCAGCCCAGCCCAACCCAAACATTCCCATCCCATCCCATCTCCAAATCCCATCCCATCCCATCCCACCCCACGTTCCCCTCCACCTTTCCCCAGCTCTCACCTGAGCACTTCTGGGCCTCGCAGGTCACCCTGGGCTCTGCCAGCTCACCTGGGGGCACAGGGGGATCAGAAACCTTTTTTTTTAGTGCAACCACCCCCCCAAAACATCGTTTAAAGCACCTACTGTACACCCGGAGGGTGAAGGTGGATATTTCTCCGTGGATATTTACAGAGTAGGTCCCAGTATCCTCCACCCTCAGCTGGGAGATGGTGAATGCTCGGCCCTTCTCGGAGACATTGAAATGCATTTTGAATTCCTCTTGGTGAAATACGACGTGAGGAGGATCCCCAAAGACCACGGACACTATGGGTTCATTCCCAAAACTCCACAATGCTGCAGTTCCATCTGTGTTGTGGTTGCGGAAGGTCACGGACGCGCCCACAGCCCTGATCTCCTCTGTGGTGCCGCCAATGCTGGCTGGGGAGAGAAAGTGGGGAGAGAACACGGGACGAGGGTGGGATGAGGGAGGGATGAGAGTGGGATGAGGAGGGGATGGAGTTGGTGTGGAAATATGAAATGTTTTAAGAATAAGGAATTCAGTTTCTGGGCAAAGTTGAGCTTGGGGAGCAAAAGTGCCACAGTGCCCTCGTGTGACAAATGACGATATCCTAGAAAATGTCACGGTATTCCAGAGAGTGTCAGGGTATTCCAGAAAATGTAATGAAATTCCTGTTGGGATCCCCTGATTCCTGCTGGAATTCCTTCTGGGATTTGTGGGAAATGGATGTGGTGAGGATTCCCAAACCCTGACAGAGGGCTCACGCAGTCCTGTGCATCTTATCTGAGACAAGACAGGCTTAGGCTTAGAAAAGTTTAGTCTTAAGAGTTAGAGAGGCCTTGGGATAGGACAGAGAAATTGAGAGAGGAATTGAACTGGACACAAGTTTCAAATGATGAAATATTTTGGAGATTTAAATCTTTTGGAGAAACAGAACCATGAAAGATGGATTGCACCAAACCCATGTGGGTGTTTTTTTAATAAATAATATAATAAATAAAAAATATATAATATTTTAATAGATTATTTTTAAACATTAGCACCGTTGTATTACACAAATACTTAGATAATTATAATATTATAATAATATAATATATTATAGTATCCTATATAATAATATTATCTATATTGTTTATAGAAAATGATTCACAAAAATCATTCATCATATACAAAAATGGGTTTGACAAAAACATTAAAATTCCTGAGAGAATTCCAGAATTCCCTTAAAAAATTAGTTTGACAAAATATTAAAATTTTTGAGAGAATTCCTTTTTAAAAACCCAAGTGAAAAATAAAAAAAATCAAAATTTCTGAGAGAATTTTAAAAATTTGGGTTTTCTGCAGCAAAACAAAGGGCTGGGTTGGAGTCCCTCATCTCTGCAGGTGTCTAAGGAACCCACTGACGTTGGTTCAGGTGACCAGGATTGGAGCTGATGGTCCTGGAGGGCTTTAAAACAACTCTGGGTTCTTCTAAACCGGGTCCAGGTTCTTTAAAACAGATTCAGACCTTTAAACTTCTTCCAGGTCCTTTAAATCAGTTCCAGGACATTCTAGACCATCTCTATTTATTTAATTATTTAAAAAAATCAGTTTCAGGTCATTCTAGACCAACCCTGTTTGTTTGTTTTTCTTTTTTTGGTTTTTTATTTTGTTTGTTGTTGTTGGGTTTTTTTTGGTTTGGGTTTTTTTGGTTTTTTTATCATTCCAGGTCATTCTAGAGCAAATCTAGTTTTTAATATCAGGTCCAGGTCATTTTTGACCAGTTCCAGGTCCTTTAAATCAGCTTCAGGTCCTTCTAGACTAGCTACAGGCTGGTCTCGTTGGAATTTTCCTCCTCCTCGTCACCCACCTGTGAGGACAAAGGGACACGAGCTCAGTTTGGGATGGTGGGAGCTGATCCCAACCCTCAGAGAGAGATCCAGGGATTTGTTTCAGGGCTCTGGAGCCATGGTTTTGTTTTCAGGCTCTGGATCCATGGATTTGTTTTCAGGCTCTGGACCCATGGATTTGTTTTAGGGCTCTGGACCCCTCCGTCCCTTTCCCAACCCTTTCCCCCACCCCAGGGTGCCCCAGCTCACCTGCTCCGGCCCCTTGACCGGGGAATAAATGGTGTTGGAGGATTCCCTGTCCGTTGGTTTGACTTTAATTCTGTTTGGGACGCGCTGAGTGGGCAAAAAAGGATTTTGGAAATGTTTTAGGGGCTCAGTGATGGAAAAATATCACAAATTCAGAGATCCCTCAAAGATCCTCAACCCAAGGCCAGCTTGGAGCATCCTGGGATCATGGGAAGCGTCCCCGCCCACGGAATGATTTTAAACTCCTTCTCAACCCCCACCCCCCAAATCCCATTTTCTCTGATCCTTCCCTTTGAGAAGAGCAAACGAGATTTTTTGGGATTGGGCACGGAGTTTTGGGCGAGTTCTGGCGCCCTTGAGTCACCTCCCACTTGGAATTCCCAAAAAAAGGCAGTGGGGATTGTCCAGCTGCCCCCAGGGTGTCCCCAGGGTGTCCCCAGGGTGTCCCCAAGCCCGGACTCACCTGCTGGGAATGGCCAACCTCGGCGCACACGGTCGTGTACTCAACCGGGGCCTCTGCAAGGAGGGGGAAGAAAAGCGGCAATTTGGGAATTTGGGATGCTGGGAATCTCCCCAGGCCGGGGCATGGAGGGAATCCCAACCTCAGGAGTTCAGATTTGGGGAAAATCTTGACCCCAAAACCCCCTGGGAGCTGCTGGAGGTGGGAATTGCTCCTCATCCCTCCCTCCCTGGGTGCTGTGAGATTGGGATGAAATTCCAGCACCAAGGACAGGGAAAATCCACGTTTGTTTGTTTGTTTGTTTGTTTTTGTTTAAATCCCAAATTCCAGGCTGCTTTTGGAGGACAAAATCATTTTATTTGTCCTTCATCACTCATGGATCAGAGGTGGGGGAAAGGGGGATTTAAATCCTTTAAAATCTCATTTTTGGGGGGGTCTAAATTTCCCATTGGAATTCCTGGTCTGGGTGACTGGGGAGGGATTGGGTGCAACTTGGACTCAGTGGTCCTGGAGGGATTTTTCCAACCTCGAGGGATTCTGGAATTATTGGCTGGAATTCCAGACTCAGGACTAACCCTGAGTCACCACGTTGAATTCCCGGCTTTTCCCCCCAGAATCTCTCTAATCAGATTTTATTTTTTTTCCCCCCAAATTCCATCTTTTTTCTCATTATCCCAGCTTGGTGGTCTGGAGGAAGTGGGGGGAATTCAGGAATTTGGGATCATCCCCTGGGATCAGCCCCTTCAGCCAGGACAGAGGAGTTGGGGTCCTTCAGTTCCCATGCCAAACCACGGAACTGGGAATGATTTCCTGATCCTAAATGTGATTCCCTGGCTATTCCTACCAGGAAGAAGGACAAGGAACTGCCCCAAAATCCCACCTGTGTCTGTAGGGTTGGGTTTGGAGAGACGGACTTTCCACCAGCCTGAGGGAGAGGTGACAGAATCAGGAGAAACCTCAAATCCACCTGAAATCTGCCCTAAATCAGCACCAAATGCACCCCAAATCAGCCCCAAATCCACCCCAAATCTGCATGACCACTCCAGATGAGCCCAAAACCTGCCCCAAATTCACCCCAAATCCTCTGCAAATCCACCCCAAATCCTCCCAAAATCAGTCCGAAATCCATGCCAAATCCACCCCAAATCCGCATTAAATCTGCCCCAAATCTGCCCCATCCAGGCTCTGTCCCACCTCCTACCCAAGGGCTCCAGGGATGGTTTTCCACGCTCACATCTGGATTTGCAGAACACCCGGAAAACCAACAAAACTACAACTGCGAATGCAAGCCCGACTGTGAGCCCAATCCAAAGCCCGCAGCCAGAGAGGGTGCCTGGAAAAGGAGGAAGATCCAGTGGCAGCATCCCAAAATCAATCCTGCTCTTCCAGAGGGAATTTGGTCTCTGATCCCTCCCTGATCCCTCGTTCCAGGAGAACTCAACCCAAGCCAGGGCAGAGGCGGCGCCGGACGAGGATGAGCAGCTTGGCGGAAGCAGTCACAGGAGAATCCCAGAATCCAAAAATTCCACAAGTTTTGGATCGGAGAGGAACTCGGGAGATCTCCCGGCACAGCCAGGATGGGATCACCCAGAGCAGGGGACACGGGGACATGGCCAGGTGGGTTTGGGACGGCTCCCTTGGGAAGAGGTTCTCAATGGAGGTGGAACCTCTCAGGGTTGAGTTTGAGGCCAGCACTGCTGGCCCTGTTCCTGGGAGCTCCGGGCAGAGCCAGAACATTCCCTGGGAAGGGTTTTGGGAGGAGCTGGAGGGGGGCTGGTCTCGGGATCCCCAATCCCCCTCCCTGGCCGGAGATGGAAAAGCTGCTCCAGACACTTGGGGACACTTGGGGACACTTGGGGGAAACTGGGGACACTGGGGAGCAGGGGTGGACATGGGCAGAGCATTGCCACTCACCAGGATCAGGAGGGTGCGTGTTTTCTGTGGAAAAATTGAGAGAACAGGGACAGGTGTCAGAGCTTCCCTCTGCATCCCGAGCCACCACTCCGGGGAAAAGCTGGAGAGTGGGATCAGCCCAACCCCAAATTCGCACTTTTACCTGGCTCTGAGGGGACTGGGATCAGCCCAGCACAACACAAACATTCCCATCCCATCCTACCCCACCCCACCTTCCCCTCCACCTTTCCCCAGCTCTCACCTGAGCAGTTCTGGGGCTTGCAGGCCACTCCGCACACTGTCAGCTCACCTGGGGGCACAGGGGGTGTCAGAAACCTCTTTTTTTTTGCATGAAAAACTACCAAAAACAACATTTAAAGAACCTACTGTACACCCGGAGGGTGAAGGTGGATGTTTTTCCGTTAATGGTCACAGAGTAGGTCCCAGCATCCTCCAGCCTCAGCTGAGAGATGGTGAGTGCGCGGCCCTTCTCAGAGACAATGAAACGCATTTTGAATTCCTCCTTATAAAATATGACGCGAGGAGGATCCCCAAATTCCACGGTCACTATTGGTTTATTCTCAAAACTCCACAATGATACATTTCCATCTGTAGTTGTGTTGTGACTGCAGAAGGTTACGGCCCAGCCCACTGCCCCAATCAACTCTGTGTTGTCGCCTGCACTGCCTGAGGAGAGAAAGTGGGGAGAGAACACGGGATGAGGGTGAGATGAGGGTGGAGTGATTATAGGATGAGGATGGGATGAAAAGGTGGGATGGAGGTGGAATGAAAAACTTGGATGAAGGAGGGATTAAGGCGAGATCAAGGCGAGATCAGGGTGAGATCAAGGCAGGATCAAGGCAGGATGAAGTTGCTGAACCCAGAGGATGAAGCCCACCAGGGCTGGGGGTGTCTGACGGCTCATGGGGGCTCATGGGAGGGTCCTGGGGAGAAGAAAGAGCACCAGGCCACGCCCAGGCTGAGTTCCTAGAGTGCTGAGGGGAACTGAAAGGGGAAGGGAACAAGGAACCGGGACAGGAAGGACAGGAGGGGTCGCTTTGAGCCACCTGAGCAGACGAGGGAGCTCCAGTTGCTTGTAGGAGGAGAAACAGGGAATCATGGAAATTTTTGGGTTGGGAAGGAACTGAAAATTATCCCGTTCCACCCCCTGGAACCTTCCATTGTCCCAAGTGGCTCCATCCTGGCCGTGGTCACTCCCAGGGATGGCGAATCCATGGAATGACCTCTGCCAGGAGCTCCCCGGGCAGCAGCTGGACAGAGGCTGCACCAGAGATGGACGTTGGGGCTCCACGCACAGCTCAGAGATCCACGGCAGCCCCGGATCCCGAAACTGGGCACAAACCCAACCCCGCAGAGCAGCTCTGGTGCTCCCACACATCCCTGCTCTCCCCTGACCCTAAAAACCCCAAAACCACCCCAAAATCTTGTTCCCGAGGTACGAGGAGCTCCTGGCACTTACTGGTTTGGTGGAGGAACATAAGGATTGTGAGAAGTGGGATCCAAAACTCCTTCATGGGTGTCCAGAGCACAGAGAGAATTCGAGACACTGAGCAGTCAGAAAATTAAAGAGAGGAATTGTGTGTGCACAGCTCTTCCTTGTGTGAAAGCTTTTGGATGCACTTTTATAATGACTTTGAGAACAGGAAATGTTTCAAGAAAAAATCCAAACGTGTCACTTTCTGAGCAAAGTTCAGCTTGGCAGCTGGGAGCAAAGTATCACAGTGGGCGTGTCTGATAAACGGCTCAGGTGCGCCGTGGGGACCAGCCTGTCCAGCCTGGCCTTGGACACTGCCAGGGATGGGCAATCCATGGAATCAGCCGGGCCAGGGCCTCCCCACCCTGGCAGGGAACAATTCCTTCCCCAAATCCCACCCAGCTTCCCCCTCTGTCAGTCTGAACCCATTCCCCCTTGTCCAGGCCCTCCATCCCTTTGGGAAAAGTCTCCTTCCATTTTTGCTGAAGGCCCTTCAGGTCCTGCAAGGTCACAGTGAGGTCCTGCATAATCTTGGGAGGATTCTGGATCTGGAAGGAGGAGGATTTGGGGCTGGAACAAGAATTTTGGGGCTGGAATGAGGAGATTTTGGGGTCTGGAATGAGGAGGATTTGGGGCTGGAATGAGGAGAATTTTGGAGGTCTGGAAGGAAGAGAGTTTGGGGTCTA
This sequence comes from Acrocephalus scirpaceus scirpaceus, assembly GCA_910950805.1. Lineage (NCBI taxonomy): Eukaryota > Metazoa > Chordata > Aves > Passeriformes > Sylviidae > Acrocephalus > Acrocephalus scirpaceus. The sequence goes on from CAJVGK010000087.1 coordinate 10,281, forward strand.
GAATGAGGACAATTTTTCTAAAGTTTTATGAATTGAACATTTTTATAGAATTGTGTCTTTCGTTGCCCCATCAGGTGCTCCCCTCTGGCACGGTGCGAGTCGCTCTGGTGTGAGGCCAGTCCAGGCACTGGTCCGAGACCAGTCCCAGTGTTGGTCATGGCCAGCTCATGGTGTTGGGACAGTCCCAGAAATCTCAGCCACACCGCTCGCCGTCCTGGCCACGTGGGGCCAGCAGTAACCTGTTGGAAGGCCAGAAGAAAGCAAATTTTTCCTGGGCATTTTTTGTTCATTTTTCAATGTGCTTTTCTGCACAGGCAGGTTCAACTCTTTTGAAGTTGACTGGGTGTCAATCTTTCAAACTAGCCAGGTGATTGGTTCTTCAATCTTTGGCTCCGCCCCACAGGGAACCGCACCTGCAGTCCCTGGGCTCTACCCCAACTAGAAACCCGACAGACTGATAAACCATGATAGGGAGATGTGACAGCATCAGGAGAACCCCAAATTTGTCCCAAACCAGCCCCAAATCCACAATATCCTGGCTCTGTCCCCTCTCCCAGGTTCCACCTCCTTCCCAGGGCTCCAGGGATGGTTTTCCACGCTCACCTCTGGATTTGCAGAAGAACACCAGGTAAACCGACAAAAGTGCCGTAATTTGAACCCCGACTACGAGCCCGATCCTGAACCAGCTAACGGAGCAGGCCTCTGGAAAAGGGAAAGGATCCAGTGGCAGTGTCCCAAAATCCATCCGGCTCTTCCAGAGGGAATTTGGCCTCCAATCCCTCCCTGATCCCTCCTTCCAGGAGAACTCAACCCAAATCAGGGCAGAGCCGGCGCTGGACGAGGACGAGCAGCTTGGCGGAAGCAGCAGCGGGACAATCCCAGAATCCCCCAAATCCCCAAAATTCCTCAAATCCCTGAATCCCAGAATCCTCAAAATCTCAGAGTTGTTGGGTCAGAAAGGAACTCCTCCGGATGAGGCCAAGTGGCTTGGCGGAAGCAGTGGTGGGAGAATTCCACAATCTCCTGGCCCTGTCCCTGGGAGCTCCGGGAAGAGCCGGAACATTCCCTGGGAAGGGTTTTGGGAGGAGCTGGAGGGTGCTGGGCTCGGGCTCCCCAATCCCCCTCCCCTGCCAGACATGGAAAAGCTGCTCCAGACACTTGGGGACACTCAGGGATGCTCGGGGGCACTTGGGGACACTGAGGAGCACAGCTGGACATGGACACGGGGTGGCAGCTCACCAGGCAGGCTGGCAGGGTGCGTGGAGTTTCTTGGTGAGGGGAGAGACCAGGGACAGGGGTCAGAGCTTCCCTCTGCATCCTGAGCCACCGCTGTGGGGAAAAGCCAGAGAGTGGGATCAGCCACAACCCAAATTCCCTTCCCATCCTAACCCCAAACGCCAACCCCAGATTCCACCTTCCCATGGCTCTCAGGGAACTGTGATCAGCCCATCCCAACACCAGCATTCCCATCCCATTCCAACCCCAAATGCCACATTTCGTGGCTCTCAATGGAGCAGGATCAGCTCATCCAAAACCCAACTTTGTTATGGTTCTCAAGGGAGTGGGTTCAGCTCATCCCAACTTCAACATTCCCATCCCATCCCACCCCACCCCACCTTTCCCTGGCTCTCACCTGAGCAGAGCACCCCAGGCATGGTGACGGTGACGTTCCTGCTGCTGACGGCGTTCCGTGCCGTGCACGTCACCGGCTCCGGTTTATCCAAGGAGGATTTAGGCACCAGCAGCACAATGGACTGGCGTTCCCACAGCCAATCCTGCCCTCTCAAGGTGTAGGAGATATTCCCAAAGCCGTCACCGGGCACGGAGCAGTGCAGAGCAAAGCTGCAGCTCCAGTCCAAGCACTTCTGGGCCTCGCAGGTCACCCTGGGCTCTGCCAGCTCCCCTGGGGACACAGGGAGGGGTCAGAAAATTCCTTTTTACAGTGTAAAAACCCCCAAAACAACATTGAAAGCACCTACTGTACACCCAGAGGGTGAAGGTGGATTTTTTTCCCCCAATGGTTACAGAGTAGGTCCCGGCATCCTCCATGCTCAGCTGGGAGATGGTGAGTGCAAGGCCCTTCTCAGAGACATTGAAATGACTTCTGTATTTGTCTTTATAAAATAAGGGTTGAGAAGGATTCTCAAATGACACAGTCACTATGGGAGTGCTTCCAAAATACCACAGTGCTGCATTTCTGTCTGTAGCTGTGTCGTTGCTGCGAAAGGTCACGGATCCACCTACGGCCCTGATCACCTCTGTGGTGTTGCCGGCGCTGGCTGGGGAGAGAAAGTGGGGAGAGAACACGGGATGAGGGTGGGATGGAGGTGGGATCAAGGTGGGGTGGATGTGGGATGAAGGTGGGATGAAGGCGTGTTGAGTTTGGGCTGAAGATGGGATGAAAATGTGTAATCAAGGTGGGATGAAGGAAGGATCAAGATGGGAGGAAAAGTTAGGATCATGGTGGGATGAAGGCAGGATGGAGGTAGGATGAAAAGGTGGGGTCAAGGTGGGCTCAAGGCAGGCTCAATGCAGGATGTAGATGGGATCAAGGTGGGATCAAGGTGGGATGAAGATGAGATCAAGGTGAGATAAAGGTGGCCTCAAGGCAGGATGAAGTTGCTGAACCCAGAGGATGAAGCCCACCAGGGCTGGGGGTGTCTGACAGATCATGGGGGGCTCATGGGAGGGTCCCGGGGAGAAGGAAGAGCACGAGGCCACGCCCAGACAGAGCCCCCAGAGTGTGGAGGGGAACTGAAAGGGGAATGGGAATGGGGAACGGGAATGGGGAAGTGGGACGGGAAGGACAGGAGGGATCACTGTGAGTGACCTGAGCAGGACAGGGAACTCCAGCTGCTCCTCAGAGGAGAATCGTGGAATTAAGGAGAGTTCTGGGTTGGGAGAGAACTTTAAATGATCCCATTCCACCCCCTGGAACCTTCCACGGTTCCAGGCAGCTCCATCCTGGCCGCGGTCACTCCCAGGGGTGGCGAATCCATGGAATGACCTCTGCCAGGAGCTCCCCGGGCAGCAGCTGGACAGAGGCTGCACCAGAGATGGACGTTGGGGCTCCATGCACAGCTCAGAGATCCACGGCAGCCCCGGATCCCAATATTGGGCACAAAGCCAACCCCATGGAGCTGCTCTGGTGCTCCCACACATCCCTGCTCTCCCCTGACCCTAAAATCCCCCAAACCACCCCAAAATCTCGATCTGAAGGACAAGGGGCACCCAGCAATTACCAGTTTGGCAGAGGAGTGTGAGGATGGTGAGAAGCTGGATCCAAAACTCCTCCATGGGTGTCTGGAGCTCAGAGAGGATTTGGGGCACCGAGCACTCAGAAAATGAGGAAGAGGAAAAGCGCCTGAGAGGCTTTTCGTTGTCTAGGCGCAGTGAAAGAGATTGGATGTGGTTTATGATAAAAAAAGATGTCGAGGATGGGGCAGTTCTCTCTCAGGAAATGACGTGTTTCATAAAGAAAACCAAGTCAGTTTCTGAGCCAAGTTGAGCGTGGTAGAGGGCAGCAAAAGTGTCACCTTGGCTGCGTGTGACAAATGACTCAAGTGCTCTGTTGGGACCAGCCTGGAGAGCGTTATTCCAGAGAATGTCACGGTATCGCAGAGAATGTCACGATATCCCAGAGAATGTCGTGGTATCCCAGAGAATATTGTGATTCCGTAATTGCAGCGCATGGATTGGGATCTCCAGGGAATCATCATGGAATGGTTTGGGTGGGAGGGACCTTGGAGCTGGTCCCGCTGTCCCAGGTGGCTCCAAGCCCTGTCCAGCCTGGCCTTGGACACTGCCAGGGATGGGCAATCCATGGAATCAGCCGGGCCAGGGCCTCCCCACCCTGGCAGGGAACAATTCCTTCCCCAAATCCCACCCAGCTTCCCCCTCTGTCAGTCTGAACCCATTCCCCCTTGTCCAGGCCCTCCATCCCTTTGGGAAAAGTCTCCTTCCATTTTTGCTGAAGCCCCTTCAGGTCCTGCAAGGTCACAGTGAGGTCTTGCAAATCTTGGGATTATTTTGGGTCTGGAAGGAGGAGGATTTGGGGCTGGAATGAGGAGGATTTTGGAGTTGGAACAAGGCAGATTTTTGGGTCTGGAATGAGGAAGATTTGGGGCTGGAATGAGAATTTTGGGTCTGGAATGAGGAAGATTTTGGGGTCTGGAATGAGGAGAATTTTGGAGATCTGTATGGAAGAGCATTTGGGGTCTTGAATAAGGACAAATTCTCTCAATTTTTATGAACAGAACATTTTAACAGAATTGTGCAGTGCTGAAGGCTGATCTCTGCACTGCTCTGCCTCGGAGAGGTTGTTGGGTCTTTCATGGCCCATCAGGTAGTCCCTGCTGGCACAATGCGAGTCGCGCTCGTGTGAGGCCAGTCCTGGCACTGGTCCAAGACCAGTACCAGTGTTGTTCCCAGACAGTTCACATTGTTGGGACAGTCCCAGAAATCTCAGCCACACCGTTCGCTGAATTGGCTCTGCTGGGCTGACCCGTTACCTGTTGGAAGGCCAGAAGAGAGAGAAATTTCCTGGGCATTTTTTGTTTTTATGTGTGCTTTTCCACACAGGTTTGTTAAAATCTTTTCAGTGGTTTAACTGGGTTTCAATCTTCAAACCTAGCCAGCTGATTGGTTCTTCAACCTTTGGCTCCACACCACTGGGAACCACACCCACAGTCCCTGGGCTCCACCCCAAATGAAAACCTGAGAATCTGTTAAACCACAATAGGGAGATGCGAAAGAATCAAGAGAACCCTAAATCCACCCCAAATCAGCCCCAAGTCCACCCCAAATTTTCCCAAATCCCCCTAAATCTGCCCCAAATCTGCCCCAAATATGCCCCATCTTGGCTCTGTCCCCTCTCCCAGGTCCCACCTCCTTCCCAGGGCTCCAGGGATGGTTTTCCACGCTCACCTCTGGATTTGCAGAAGAACACCAGGTAAACCAACAAAAGCGCCGTGATTTCAACCCCGGCTACGAGCGCGATCCTGACCCAGCTGCTGGAGAAGGAGCCTGGAGAAGGAAGAAGATCCAGTGGCAGCATCCCAAAATCAACCCAACTCTTCCAGAGGGAATTTGGACTCCGATCCCTCCCTGATTCCTCATTCCAGGAGAACTCAACCCAAGCCAGGGCAGAGGCGGCGCTGGACGAGGACGAGTGGCTTGGTGGAAGTAGCATTGGCAGAATTCCAGAATCCCCAAAATCCCCCAAATCCCGAAATTCCCCAAATCCAGCTTCCCATAGCTCTCAGGGGACCGGGATCAGCCCATCCCAACCTCAGCATTCCCATCCCATCCCATCCCATCCCATCCCATCCCATCCCATCCCATCCCATCCCATCCCATCCCATCCCATCCCATCCCATCCCATCCCATCCCTCCCATACCATCCCACCTTTCCCTCCACCTTTCCCGGCTCTCACCTGAGCAGAGCACCCCGGGCATGGTGACGGTGACGTTCCTGCTGCTGACGGCGTTCCGTGCTGTGCACGTCACCGGCTCCGGCTCATCCAGGGAGGATTTCTTCACCCACAGCACCCCAGATCCCTCATCCCACGGCTGACCTCGCACTCCCCAGGAGTAGGAGACGTTCCCAAAGCCGTCGCCGGGCACGGAGCAGTGCAGGGAGAAGCTGCAGCTCCCACCTGAGCAGTTCTGGGTTTCGCAGTTCACCCTGGGCTCTGCCAGCTCCCCTGGGGGCACAGGGGGTCAGAAACCTGTGGTTTTTTCAGTGCAAAAACCCCCAAAAGAACACTAAAAGCACCTACTGTACACAAGGAGGGTGAAGGTGGATATTTTATCCCCGATGATTACAGAGTAGGTCCCGGCATCCTCCATGCTCAGCTGGGAGATGGTGAGTGCGCGGCCCCTCTCGGAGACAGTGAAACGAGTTTTGAATTTGTCTTGAAGAAATAAGGGTTGAGAAGAACCTTTCAATGGCACAGTGACTATGGGAGTGCTTCCAAAATTCCAGAATGCTGCATCTGCATCTGTAGATGTGTCATGGCTGCGTAAGGTCACGGACCCGCCCACGGCCCCGATCACCTCTGTGGTGTCTCCGGCGCTGGCTGGGGAGAGAAAGTTGGGAGAGAACACGGGATGAGGGTGGTATGAGGGTGGGATGAGGGTGGCATAAGGACGTGTCTCTGTAGGACACCAAAGAAAGATGAGAGACTCCAAAACTCAGAAGGCAAAGAAGATAAAAGCTTTATTGTTTCATTCTTGCTACTCTTTTACGAGCTGTTATGCTACAGAATTGACACGACTGGTCAATAGGAACGACACCTCTCTAATCCCATTGGTTAATCTAGAGAAACAACAAAATACCACCTGGATATGATTCCTTTGAGAAAGAAATGTTGTTTTTACAAGATTCTTTTGAGAAAGAATAGTTGTTTTTACAAGATTGTTTTGAGGAAGGAAACCTTGTCGAGAAGTTTTCCCTCGGAAAAGAAGTTAGCTGCTACTAGCAGGCTGAAAAATTCCCACGGGCTCAGAAATACCAGGCCTACAAGGGTGGGATGGAGGTGGGCTGGAGGTGGGCTCAAGGTGGGATGAAGGTCAGTTGGAGGGGGATGAAGGTAGGATGGAGGTGGGATGAAGGCGAGATGGAGGTCAGTTGAAGGACGGATGAATGGATAAAGGTGGGATGAAGGAGGGATGAAGATGAGGTGAAAAGCTGGGATAAAGGCGGGATGGAGGTGGGATGAAAATTTTGGATCAAGGTGGGATAAAGGTGCTGAACCAAGGTGATGAATCTGATCCGGGCTCAGCCCCAAGGTTGGGCTGGGAATTTCTGGCTCCCTCAGTCTCAGGCATCTCTGGGACACGGACAGTGGAGTCAGTCCAAACAAAGGGAAGGAAAAAGCTGCTGGGGAAGATAAACTCTCAGGAAATCTGCTGATAAACAAAACCACGAGATGGCTCGTGTGATAAAACTCCTTCCGAGGCTGCTGGGAGGAGTTGAAACCAGACCTTGCCCAATTTCCCTTTTTCAGCCAAAAAACACCACCAAAATGAAACCTCCAAAAAATGGGAGGCAACGCGGAGAGGAGCAGGAGCTGAATGTGGAGCAGGATGTCTGGAGAACATCTAGGGCTGGACCAGAGCTGGACCTGGTCACTCCTTTCTAGAGGGTTCCCATGGCCAGGGCAGAGGCCGGGGCATCTTTCCCCATCTCGGGGAGGTGGCCCCAATCCTCCACAACTGGGGAGCCCATCCCACATGTCCCCAACCTCCTGGGGGTCCCTAAAACCACCCCAAACACCCCAGGGGCTCCTTCCCATCTGCTGCCGAGGGATGAGGAGCACTGGAGCTGCTCCCACACATCCCCGCTCTCCCCTGACCTTAAAACACCAAATCCACCCCAAAATCTCGATCTGAGGGACAAGGAGCACCTGGCACTCACCCGTTTGGTGGAGGAGTATGAGAATGGCAAGAAGTAGGATCCAAAACTCCTCCATAGGTGCCCAAAAATGAAGAGAATTCGGGGTGCTGAGCACCCAAAAACAATTGTAGCAAAAGAGGAAGGACAAGGAAAAAGCGCTTGCGTGTTTTCCAAGGGTCTGGGTGGAGCTTTGGGTGTGGTTTGTGACAAAATGACATCACAGGAGGTGGATAGCACTGAGAAAATTGAGTTGTTTTAAGGAAAAAAATTTAGTTTGTGAGCAAAGATGAGTGTGACAGCCCAGAGCAAAAGTGTCACTGTGGCCACTTGTGAAAAATGGCTCAGGTGCTCCATGGGCACCAGCCTGGAGAGTGTTATCCCAGAGAATATCATGGTATTCCAGAGAATATCATGATTCGGAAATGTGTGAGCATGGATTGGGATCTCTGGGGAATCATCATGGAATGGTTTGGGTGGGAGGGACCTTGGAGCTGGTCCTGCTGTCCCAGGTGGCTCCAAGCCCTGTCCAGCCTGGCCTTGGACACTGCCAGGGATGGGCAATCCATGGAATCAGCCGGGCCAGGGCCTCCCCACCCTGGCAGGGAACAATTCCTTCCCCAAATCCCACCCAGCTTCCCCCTCTGTCAGTCTGAACCCATTCCCCCTTGTCCAGGCCCTCCATCCCTTTGGGAAAAGTCTCCTTCCATTTTTGCTGAAGGCCCTTCAGGTCCTGCAAGGTCACAGTGAGGTCTTGCAAATCTTGGGAGGATTTTGGGTCTGTAAAGAGGAGGATTTGGGGCTGGAATGAGGAGGATTTTGGGATCTAGAAGGAGGAGAATTTTGGGGCTTGAATGAGTAGAATTTTGGGGCTGGAATGAGTAGGATTTTGGGGCTGGAATGAGGACAATTTTTCTCAAGTTTTATGACCAGAACATTTTTATCGAATTGTGCAGTGCTGAAGGTTGATCTCTACACGGCTCTGCCTCGGAGCAGTTGTTGTGTCTTTCATGGCCCATCAGGTGGTCCCCGCTGGCACGGTGTGAGTCATGCTGGTCTGAGGCCAGTCCTGGCACTGGTCCGAGCAGTTCCGAGACTGGTCCCAGTGCTGGTCCAAGACCAGTCCCAGTGTTGGTCGTGGCCAGCTCATGGTGTTGGGACAGTCCCAGAAATCTCAGCCACGCTACTTGCTGGCCTGGCCACGTGGGGCCAGCAGTAACCTGTTGGAAGGCCAGAAGAAAGAGAAATTATCCCAGGTTTTGTTCATTTTTAAATGTGCTTTTCCGCACAGGCAGGTTCAACTCTTTGGAAGTTGACCGGGTGTCAATCTTCAAAGCTAGCCAGCTGATTGGTTCTTCAACCTTTGGCTCCACCCCACAGGGAACCACACCCACAGTCCCTGGGCTCTACCCCAACTGAAATGTGACAGAATGAGGAGAACCCCAAATCCACCCCAAATCCGCCCCAAATCTGCCCCCAGTCAGCTCAAAATCCACCCCATCCTGGCTCACTTCCCCTCCCAGGTCCCGCCTCCTTCCCAGAGCTCCAGGGATGGTTTCCATGCTCACCTGTGGATTAGCAGAAGAACAAGAGGAAAATTGATGAAACCAACAAAGGCCCCGTGACTCCAAACCCGGCTCTGAGTCCGATTCTGCCTCCATTGCTTGAGGTTTCCTCTGGAAAAGGAAGAAGATCCAGTGGCAGCATCCCCAAATCAACCCAGCTCTTCCTGTGGGAATTTGGCCTCCAATCCCTCCCTGATCCTTCGTTCCAGGAGAACTCAACCCAAGCCAGGGCAGAGGACGAGTGGCTTGGTGGAAGCAGCTGTGGGAGAATCCCAGAATCTCCTCGCCTGGTCCCTGGGAGCTCCGGGAAGAGCCGGAACATTCCCTGGGAAGGGTTTTTGTGGGGAGCTGGAGGGTGCTGGGCTTGGGATCCCCAATCCCCCTCCCTGGCAGGACATGGAAAAGCTGCTCCAGACACTTGGGGACACTTGGAGACACTCGGGGACACTTGGGGACATTTGGGGACACTTGAAGACACTTGGGGACCCTGAGGAGCACAGCTGGACATGGACGGGGGAGGCAGCTCACCAGGCAGGCCAGCAGGGTCCGTGCAGTTTCTTGGTGAGGGGAGAGAACAGGGACAGGGGTCAGAGCTTCCCTCTGCATCCCGAGCCACCGCTGTGGGGAAAAGCCGGAGAGTGGGATCAGCCCAACCCCAAATTCCCACATTCCACCTTCCCATGGCTCTCAGGGGAGCGGGATCAGCCCATCCTAACCGCAGCATTCCCATCCCATCTCATTCCAACCCCAAATCCCACATTTTCCTGGCTCTCAATGGAGGCGGATCAGCCCATCCCAACCCCAACTTTGCCGTGGTTCTCAAAAGAGTGCTGTCATTTCATCCCAACCTCAAGATTCCCATCCCATCGCCAAATCCCAACCTTTCCCTGGTTCTCAGTGGACCAGGATCAGCTCATCCCAACCTCAGCATTCCCATCCCATCCCATCCCACCTCACCTTTCCCCTCCACCTTTCCCGGCTCTCACCTGAGCAGAGCACCCCGGGTGTGGTGACGATGACGTTCCTTCTGCTGACGGCATTCCTTGCTGTGCATGTCAGCGTTTCCAGCTCATCCTGTGAGGATTTATGCTCCAGCAGCACAATGGACCCATCATCCTGTGGCTGACCTCTCACTATCCAGGTGTAGGAGACCTTCCCAAAGTTGTCACCAGGCACGTAGCAGCGCAGGGCGAGGAGGCAGCTCCCACCTGAGCATTTCTGGGCCTCACAGGTCACCCTGGGCTCTGTCAGCTTCCCTGGGGGCACAGGGGGGGGGTCAGAAACTTCTATTTTTTAGTGTAAAAAGCCCAAAACAACACTCAAAGCACTTACTGTACACCTGGAGCTTGAAGGTGGATATTTCTCCATCGACACGTACACAGTAGGTCCCGGTATCCTCCAAGCCCAACTGGAAGATGGTGAGTGCGTGGCCGTTCTCGGAGAAATCCACACGCGTTCTGTATTTTTCTTCATTAAATATGGGATCAAGAGGAGTCACTGAATGTATCATTGCTATGAGTTCATCCCCAAATCTCCACAATACTGTGTATCCGCGCAATGCTGTGGATTCCTCTGCATTGGGGCCGCGGAAGGTCACAGACTCACCCACAGCCCTGATCACCTCTGTGGTGTCGCTGGCGCTGGCTGGGGAGAGAAAATGGGGAGAGAACACGGGATGAGGGTGGGATGGAGGTGGGATGGAGTGGGATGAATTTGGGGTGACAGAGTGTTGAGTTTGGGCTGGATGTGGGATGAAGGTAGGCTGAAGATGAGATGAAAAGCTGGGATGAAGGTGGGACCAAGTTGGGATGAAGGTAGGATCAAGGTGGGATGAAAAGGTAGGATCAAGGTGGGATCAAGGCAAGACCAAGGTGGGATCAGGGTGAGATGAAGGCAGGATCAAGGTGGGATCAAGGTGGGATCAAGGTGGGACTACGGCGCGATCAAAGTAGGATAAAAAGATGGGATCAAGGCAGGATGTAGATGAAATCAAGGTGGGATGAACAGACGGGATCAAGGTGGGCTCAAGGCAGGATCAAGGCAGGATGAAGTTGCTGAACCCAGAGGACGAAGCCCACCAGGGCTGGGGGTGTCTGACGGCTCATGGGGGCTCATGGGAGGGTCCTGGGGAGAAGGAAGAGCACCAGGCCACCCCCAGGCTGAGTTCCTGGAGTGCGGAGGGGAACTGAAAGGGGAAGGGAACGAGGAACTGGGAACAGGAAGGACAGGAGTGGTCGCTTTGAGCCACCTGAGGAGGACAGGGAGCTCCAGCTGCTCCTTGGGGGAGAACTGTGGAATTAAGGAGAATTTTGGTTAGGGACGAAACTGAAAATTTTCCCGTTCCACCTGCTGGAACCTTCCACTGTTCCAGGCAGCTGCATCCTGGCAGTGGTCACTCCCAGGGGTGGCGAATCCATGGAATGACCTCTGCCAGGAGCTCCCCGGGCAGCAGCTGGACAGAGGCTGCACCAGAGATGGACGTTGGCACTGAGAGTTCCACGGCAGCCCTGGATCCTGAAATTCGGCACAAACCCAACCCCGCAGAGCTGCTCTGGCGCTCCCACATATCCTCGCTGTCCCCTGACCCTAAAATCCCCCAAACCACCCCAAAATCTCGTTCCCAAGGGACGGGGAGCACCCGGCACTCACCGGTTTGGTGGAGGAGTGTGAGGATGGTGAGAAGTGGGATCCAAAACTCCTCCATGGGTGTCCAGAGCATGGAGAGAATTTGGGGCACCGAGCGTCCAAAAACGATCGCAACGAAAGAGGAAGGACAAGGAAAAAGCGCCTGCGTATCTTCCAAGGGTCTGGGTGGCCCCTTGGGTGTGGTTTGTGACAAAATGATATCACGGGGGTGGACAGCACTCAGAAATTTGAGTTGTTTTAAGGAAAAAAATTCAGTTTGTGAGCAAAGATGAGTGTGGCAGCCCAGAGCAAAAGTGTCACTGTGGGCACATGTGACAAATGGCCAGCCTGGAGAGTGTTATCCCAGAGAATGTCGTGATATTGCAGAGAATGTCACAATGTCCCAGAGAATGTCACAGTATCCCCAAAAAAGTTGCAATATCCCAGAGAATATCGTGGGATCCCAGAGAATATCGCAGTATCACAGAGAATATCGCAATTCAGGAATTGGTGCACATGGATTGGGATCTCCAGGGAATCCTCATGGAATGGTTTGGGTGGGAGGGACCTTGGAGCTGGTCCCGCTGTCCCAGGTGGCTCCAAGCCCTGTCCAGCCTGGCCTTGGACACTGCCAGGGATGGACAATCCATGGAATCAGCCGGGCCAGGGAAGGATTTATCCCTAAAATCCCATCTATATCCACCCATGGAATTCTGGAATGGTTTTTGGGATGGGAAGGAACCTTAAATCCCAAAAAATCCCACCCCAGTTCCACAGGCAAGGACCTTCCCCTATCCCAGGTGGTTCCAACCTGGCCTTGGAGTGAGGAGAAGGAGAGGAAGAGGAGGAAGGAGAGGAAGAGGAGGAAGAAGAGGATGGAGAGGGATGGATTTTAGGGAAAATTAAAATCCATCCTCTCAGAGGGAATTTTGTTGTAGATTTCAGAGAAAATTCTGGAATGCTGGGGGGGATTTTAAGGAAAATTCTTTCCCTACACGGAATTTTGGGATGAATTTCAGGGAAAATTCTTTTCCCTAGGGGGAATTTTGGGGTGAATTTTATGGAAAATTCTTTCCCTCCAGGGGGAATTTTGGTGTGGATCTTAGGGAAAATTCTTTCCCTAGAGGGGAATTTCAGGATGGATTTCAGGGAAAATTCTTTCCCTTAGGGGAAATTTTGGGGTTGGATTTCCGGGAAAATTCTGGAACTTTCTGGGGATATTAGGGAAAATTCTTCCCCTCTAGGGTGAATTTTTGGATGGATTTTGGAATGGATTTTTAGGGAAAATTATTCCCCTCTAGGGGGAATTTTGGAGTGGATTTCAGGGAAAATTCTGGAATGTTGGGGAGGATTTTAAGGAAAATTCTTTCCCCTACATGGATTTTTGGGATGAATTTTAGGGAAAATTCTTTCCCTCCACGGAGGAATTTTGGGGTGGATTTTAGGGAAAATTCTTTCCCTCTAGGGTGGATTTTGGAATGGATTTTGGAATGGATTTTTAATGGAAAAATCTTCCCCTCTAGGGGGAATTTTGGGGTGAATTTTAGGGAAAATTCTTTCTCTCCAGGGGGAATTTTGGTGTGGATTTCAGGGAAAATTCTTTCCCTACATGGAATTTCGAGGTGGATTTCAGGGAAAACTCTTCTTCCCAGAGGGAATTTTGGGGTGGATTCCGGGGAAAACTCTTCCCCTCTTTGGAATTTTGGGGTGGATTTTAAGGAACACTTTTTGTCACCGCAGGGAGGTGACATCATCGCTGTCCCCCAGCAGGTCGGGGACAACTCCGGGCTGGCACTAAAGTGGGTCAGGGCCCCGCGGGGGGCTCGGGGCTCCCTTTGTTCCCTGCCCACCCCCCGCCCGTGGGAAGACGCCGGCGGCCGTTTGTCCCCAAGCCGGGGACAGCGGCGGCGGCGGCGGCCCCGAGGGAGCGCGAACAAAAGCGCCTGGAGGGAAAGGAATCCGCGCTGGAATTCCAAATCCTTCCTTCCCAAAGAATCCCGGGATTTCTTGGAGGGGAAAGGATCCCGGGTTTAGGGAGAGGGGAAAGAATCCCAAGAGCAGCGAAGCCGAACTTGGAGAAGTTTTGTCACCCGGGTTTATTCCCGCAGATTCCCAAATTCCCGGTGACCGGGGGGTGGCAGGGATGGGTGACATCCTCACAAAATGTCACCTTCTCCCCTTTTTCCCCTTTTTTTATCATTTTCCCCACTTTATCCCCCCTTTTTTTCCTCCTTTTTCTCCCTTTTTCTCCTTTTCCCCCAATTTATCCCCCCCTTTTTTTTCTCATTTTTCCTCCCTTTTCCCCCTTTCTCCCCCTTTTTCCTCATTTTCCCTCTTTTTCTCCTTTTTCTTCCCTTTCCCCCCTCCTTTTTCCTCCTTTTTTTCCCCCTTTTTTCCTCTTTTCTTCACCTTTTTCCCTCCTTTTTCCCCCATTTTCCCCCTCTTGCTCATCCAGAGGAATCTCCAGGAATTCCCTCCAGGAATGTGGATCCAACCTCTCCCCAAGCCCCTCCCGTGGTTCCCAACCCTTTTTCTGTGGAAAAATCATCCCAAATTTCCCACCCTGGCCCAGCTCAAGGCTGTTCCCTCCTGTCCCATCCCATTCCCTGGGTTCAGATCCCAAATTTCCTCTGGAGGATCCCAAATCCCCCCTGGCTGCCCCCCAGGCTTTGGGGTCACTCTGGTGACCCTTGGGGTCAGTGTCCATTGGCCATCAGGACAAGTTTGGGGTCACTCTGGTCACCCTTGGGGTCAGTGTCCATTGGTCATTGGGGACAAGTTTGGGGTCACTCTGGTCACCCTTGGGGTCAGTGTTCCATTGGTCATCAGGACAAGTTTGGGGTCACTCTGGTCACCCCTGGGGTCAGTGTCCCATTGGTCATCAGGACAAGTTTGGGGTCACTCTGGTCACCCCTGGGGTCAGTGTCCATTGGCCATCAGGACAAGTTTGGGGTCACTCTGGTGACCCTTGGGGTCAGTGTCCATTGGCCATTGGGGACAAGTTTGGGGTCACTCTGGTTACCCTTGGGGTCAGTGTCTCATTGGCCATTGGGGACAAGTTTGGGGTCACTCTGGTGACCCTTGGGGTCAGTGTCCATTGGTCATTGGGGACAAGTTTGGGGTCACTCTGGTCACCCCTGGGGTCAGTGTCCATTGGTCATTGGGGACAAGTTTGGGGTCACTCTGGTCACCCCTGGGGTCAGTGTCCGTTGGTCATTGGGATTCCAGGTAGGATTTGTGCCTCTAAAAACATCCCCAAACCCCCCAAAAATTCCCAAATCCCCCCAAACCAACAATTTTGCCTCCCCAAAATCCTTCCAAGCGCCAAATTCCGGAAGTTTCCGGGAGGAACCGCCGCTGTTTTTCCTGGATTAATTTTCCTGGATTCATTTCCGCCTGTATTTTTTCTGTAAAAGTCTGAGTTTTGGGGAAATGGCAGCTTTGGGGTTTTTTAATCTCATCAGGTGCTTCCTGAGCAGGAAGGAGGAGCCTGACAGAAGTTCCTGGGTGGGGTTTTTTTTGGGGTGGTTTTGGGGTTTTTTTTTCAAAAATCATTTCCCGGCAGCAAAACCTGGCGGAAAACTCCGAGCTGGGCGCGCCCTGGAAAGCAGCGGGATGTGAGTCCATCCTGGGATTGGATTTGGGTTCAAATCCTGGGATTTTCATCCCTGGAGGCATCCAAGGAATGCCAAGGTGTGGGAATTGGGTCACAACTTGGATTTTTTGATCCCGGAGCTCTTCTTCAACCTCGGGGATCCCGAAATTCCCTCTCCACGCCCTGAAAATTGGGAAAATTTGGAGAAAGAAAAAGGCAAAAAAATCCCTCAGATTTCAACGCTCCTCCACCCAAACCGGTCAAGATTTTCCAGCAGCAGATGATCCACCCCTGGAATTTTTTCCTGCCTTTCCCAACCATTCCAGGAGGAAAGACAGTCCGCATCTCCAACTGATCCCAAATCCATCCAAATCCACCCAAATTCACCCAAATTCACCCAGAACAAAGATTTGGCTTCTCCCAGGTGAGTTTTTGGGGACCTCCCATCCTTTTCCTTTTCACTGTGGATCCCACGGAGCTCCAAGCTGGGATATTCCTGGGAAATTTGGGGTTTTCCCGCCTTTCTGGGAGGTGGAGCAGATTTTGGGGAGGATAGAGCAGATTTTGGGATGCGAGGAGCCTCCCACATCCTTTAGCAGGATCACTTTGAATCTTCCACCTCTCCAGAGCTGGAAAAATCCAGGAAATCCCTTTAAAAATGGATTATTCCTCTTTTTTTCCCAGAGCAGTCGGAGGGAATTCTGGCGGAAAAACTGAATCCGTTTCTCCGCTCTCCTCCCCAGCACCTCGGGGACATGAAGCACAACCCCGTGCTTTGAATAATTTCTGACCAAAGGGAATAAAAAGGAGAAAATTTGACTCATTCAGCCCCGAAATAAACAGGAAATGAGAGGCCCGGAGGTGAAGATTTTCTCGTCACCACCTGGTCCCAAGCCCGGGGCGGCGGCGGCTCCGTGATCCCGGGATGGGCTCCGGAGTTTGGCTCCGGCTGCTCCTCACCCTCGGAGCTCTTTGGGGTATGTGGATTTCCCTCCCAAATTTTGGGTGGTTTTTCCAGGATTTTGGGGTTTTTTTGGGAGCATATCTGATGGGGTTTAGGAGTTTGGGGTGGAGGTGCTCCAGGTGGGATGTGAGGAGCATCCCCAAAAACTCTTCCAGAGGGAGGAGGGGATTAAAAAGTGGCAGGAAAAAAAAAATCCAACTGGAAAAATGAAGGATTTGGGCAAATTTGAACAAAGTTTTAAGAGCCCTGAGGGATTAATTCCGTGCCAGAGGGCATTGGGAGATTCCAGTGGAAGATTCCCACTGGATTGGCTCAGATCACTGGGCTGGGAGATGATTCCCCAGGAATGAAATCTTGGAATGGTTTGGGCTGGAAGAACTTGAGGATCCAACCCTTTGCCAAGGGACAACTTCCATGAAAATGGGGCTGATCCCTGATTTTGGGGGGGTTCTGGAGAGCCAAAATTCCCTCCAGGCTTCCGGTTGAAATTCCAGGCCTCACCGGTGGGAGATCATTTCCCTTTTTCCTCCCATTTTTCCCCCTTTCCCCCTCTTTTTTTCCTCTTTTTTTCTCCTTTTCCCCCCTTTTTCCCCTTTCCCCCTTTTTCCCCCCTTTTTCTCCCTTTTCCCCCTTTTCCCCTCTTTTCCTCCCTTTTTATCCCTTTTTCTCCCATTTTCCTCCTTTTTCCCCCCTTCCCCCCTTTTTTCCCTTTTCCCCCCTTTTTTTCCTCTTTCCTTTCCTTTTCCCTTTCTTTCTGGGACAAAACCAATGGAAAAAAGATTTTGGGAAAAAAGTGGGGGCGGCACAATCGGGGACCTTTCTCTGCTTTTGGGAAGCTCCTGATTTGGCTCCTCCTCCTCTTCCTCCTCCTCTTCCTCCTCCTCTTCCTCCCACAATCTTCTACTAAAACAAAATTTGTTCGCCCAGAAATGAGGGGAAAATCTGAATCGAGGGAAATCCGAATCACGGAAAATCCGAATCATTGGCTTGGAACAAAAAACAACAAAGGGATTTTGGGGGGGAAAAATCCTCCCACAGAAAATCTGGGGCTGTGGGAGATGAAAACCCCCCTCGATTCTTTTTTCCAAAGAAATCCGACCTGAGACCACCTCAACCAGAGGGAAAATGTGGGATTTGTATCCAAGTGGTTGCAATTCCCAAAATTCCAGGATTTTTGAAGTTGGAAAAGAGGCTCCTTTGGATTTGGGGTCTCACCACTGGGTTTGGGGTCTTCCCTTCAAATTTGGGCTTTCTCCTTTGGATTTGGGGTCTCTTCATTGGATTTGGGGTCTCTTCATTGGATTTGGGGTCTCTCCCTTGGATTTGAGGTCTCACCTTTGGATTTGGGGTCTCCCCTTTGGATTTGGGGTCTCCCCTTTGGATTTGGGGTCTCTCCCTTGGATCTGGGGATCTGTCCTTCAGATTTGGGGTCCCTCTCTTGGATTTGGGGTCTCACCTTTGGATTTGGGGTCTCATTCTTGGATTTGGGGTCTCTCCTTTGGATTTGGGGCCTCTCCTTTGGATTTGGGGCCTCTCCTTTGGATTTGAGGTCTCACCATTGAATTTGGGGTCTCTCCTTTGGATTTGGGGTATCTCCTTTGGATTTGGGGTCTCACCTTCAAATTTGGGGCCTCTCCCTTGGATTTGGGGTCTCTCCTTTGGAATTGGGGCCCCTCGTTTGGATTTGAGGTCTCCCCTTCAGATTTGGAGTCTCCCCTTCAGATTTGGGGTCTCCCCTTTGGATTTGGGATCTCTCCTTGGATTTGGGATCTGTCCTTCAGATTTGAGGTCTCTCCTTTGGATTTGGGGTCTCACCTTTGGATTTGGGGTCTGTCCCTTGGATTTGGGGATCTGTCCTTCAGATTTGGGGTCTCTCCTTTGGATTTGGGGTCTCTCCTTTGGATTTGGGGTCTCTCCTTTGGATTTGAGGTCTCACCTTTGGATTTGGGGTCTGTCCCTTGGATTTGGGGATCTGTCCCTTGGATTTGGGGATCTGTCCTTCAGATTTGGGGTCTCTCCTTTGAATTTGAGGTCTCCCCTTCAGATTTGGGGTCTCTCCTTCAGA
Source organism: Acrocephalus scirpaceus scirpaceus (assembly GCA_910950805.1). NCBI lineage: Eukaryota > Metazoa > Chordata > Aves > Passeriformes > Sylviidae > Acrocephalus > Acrocephalus scirpaceus. The sequence continues at coordinate 28,491 of CAJVGK010000087.1, forward strand.
TTTGGGGTCTCTCCCTTGGATTTGTGATCTGTCCTTCAGGTTTGAGGTCTTTCCTTTGGATTTGGGGTCTCTCCTTCACATCTGGAAGTTTGTCCCCTGGATCCGGGATCCTGTGGATCCCCAGGCTGGATCCCCGCCATCCTCACCCTTTCTCCCTCCCCTCTCCCCAGGCCTTGGAGCCAGGAAAACCATGCGGGGAATTCTGGGCCAGGCAACGCTCCTGAAGATCCCCCTCCAGTTCCAGGAGCTCACCCGGCAATCTGGGGAAGCCACTTGGAAAAAAGTCATGGAAGAGCCTCAGAAGAAGAAATTCCTGCTGAAGATTTCTGGCTGGAATTACACGGAGTTAGAGCCGGACCGGGTGCGCTTCCACAAAAATGATTTTTCCCTGGAAATCCTCAACACCAGCCGGGACGACCAGCGGCTCTATGAGTACAGCGTCAGCAAGGGCGGCGAGGAGGAGGTTTGGGAGATCCAGCTGGAAGTGTTCGGTAAAAAATTCCGCCAGGAATCACCGGGATGGGTGATCCCGGCTTTTTCTGGGAATTTCCTGGATGTTCCTGGCCTTCTTCTGGGATTTCCTGGCCTTTTCCTTGATGTTCTTGTTCTTTTCCTGGATGTTTCTGGCTTTTTCCTGAGATTTCCTGGCCTTTTCCTGGAATTTCCTGGCATTTTCCTGGAATTTCCTGGCATTTTCCTCGATGTTCCTGGCTTTCACCTGGAATTTCCTGGCTTTTTTTCTGGATGTTCCTGGCTTTTGCATGGAATTTTCTGGCTTTTTCCTGGATATTCTCTGCCTTTTGCATGGAATTTCCTGGCTTTTGCTTGGAATTTCCTGGCTTTTGCTTGGAATCTCCTGGCTTTTGCATGGAATTTTCTGGTATTTTTCCTGGAATTTCATGGCTTTTTCCTGGATGTTCTCTGCCTTTTGCTTGGAATTTCCTGGCTTTTGCCTGGACGTTCCCAGCCTTTTCCTGGAATTTCCTGGAATTTTTCCTGGAATTTCCTGGCTTTTGCCTGGACGTTCCCAGCCTTTTCCTGGAATTTCCCGGTATTTTTCCTGGATGTTCCTGGGTTTTTTCCCTGGATGTTCTCAGCCTTTTTGGGATGTGGAAACCTCCAAGGAAAAACCCCCACCTCCATGACAGAATTCCCGCCTTTCCGCAGAGCCCGTGTCCCATCCCAACATCCGCGTCCTCCATCGGGAATTGTCCAACGGCAGCTGCTGGCTGGCCCTGCGCTGCTCCTCGGAGCGCGGGGACGAGGTTTCCTACAGCTGGGACGGCGGGGACAACAGCGGGGACAACAGCGGGGACAACGGGGATGACAACGGGGATGACAACTGGGATGACAACAGGGACAACAACGGGACGGGCGGGATCTGCTCCGGGAGCGGCGCCTTCCTGAACCTGTCGTACCCGGTGCGGAGCGCGGCCTTCGGCTGCGTCTGCACCGCCAGCAACGCCGTCAGCAACCGCAGCGCCGCCTTCGACGCGGCCCAGTGCGGCCTCCAGCAACAGGGTAGGGCTGGGGTGGTGGGAATGTGGAGATCTGGGATGGCGGAATCGCGGAATTCTGGAATGGCGGAATTCTGGGATCATGGAATTCTGGGATCATGGAATGCTGGGATCGCAGAATCCCAGAATCCCAAAATCCTGGAACTCCAGGGCCCCAAAGTCCTAGAACCCTGGAATCATGGAATTCTGGGATCATGGAATCCTGGGATCATGGAATCCTGGAATCCCAGAATCCTGGAATCCTAGAATCCCAAAATCCTAGAACCCTGGAATCACAGAACCCCAGAATGCTGGGATCACAGAATCCTGGGATCCTGGGAATCTTGGAACTCCAGAATCCTGAAATTCTGGAATCCCAAAATCCTAGAACCCTGGAACTCCAGAACCTCAGAATCACAGAATCCCAGAACCCCAAAATCCCACAACCCTGGAATCCCAGAATCATGGAACCTCCAAATCCTGGAATCACAGAATCCCAGAACCCCAGAATCATGGAACCCCCAAATCCCAGAATTTTGGACTCCGAAAACCCCGGAATCCCAGAACCCCGGATTCTGAGAACATCAGAATCCCAGAACCCCCAAATCTCAGAATCCCAGAATTCTGGTATCCAAGAATCCCAGAACCTCAGAATCCCAGGACTGTGGGGTGAGAAGGAATCTCTGGAGATGTCCCAGTGCTGGGTGGGAATTTGATGGATTTGAGTGGGAATTTGAGAGATTTCTGTGGAAATTCAAGAGATTTCTGTGGGTATTTGAGATATTTCTGTGGATTAATGAGATCCCCCTTTAGATGAGATATTTTTATGGATATCCAAGATATTTCTATAGATATCCAAAATATTTCTATGGATATTTGAGATATTTCCATCCCTCAAGCCCCCTTAAATCCACCAGGAAGATTTTTAAGGGTTTGGGGGATTTTTTCTGACCCCAAATCCAGCCCCCAGCGGGTTTTTCGCTCATAAGGCAAATCAAGAGAGCTCAGAGGCATTTCCTGCCCTTTGCTGTTTCCTGTTCTGCAGCAAACCAACCCCAAATCAGGTGACAAAGTGACAAATTCGGTCTCCAGATTAGGTGAAGAAGTGAAAAAATTCTGACCCAAAATTAGGGTGCAGTGGTGATAAAAATCTGCCCCCAAATCAGGTGACAGGTGACAAAAGTTAACCCCAAAATCAGGGGACAAAGTGACAAAATCAGCCCCAAAATCAGGTGACAAAAATCAGCCCCAAAATCAGGTGACAGGTGACAAAAGTTAACCCCAAAATCAGGTGACAATGTGACAAAAAATCAGCCCCAAAATCAGGGGACAAAGTGACAAAAGTTAACCCCAAAATCAGGTGACAAAATCAACCCCAAAATCAAGGGACAAAGTGACAAAAATCAGCCCCAAAATCAGGGGACAAATTGACAAAAATCATCCCCCAAATTAGGTGACAAGTGACAATAAATCAGCCCCAAAATCAGGTGACAATGTGACAAAAAATCAGCTCCAAAATCAGGGGACAAAGTGACAAAAGTTAACTCCAAAATCAGGTGACAAGATCAACCCCAAAATCAAGGGACAAAGTGACAAAATCAGCCCCAAAATCAGGTGACAAGTGACAAAAATCTGCCCCAAATCATGTGACAGAGGTGACAGAAGGCTCTGGGTGACGCGGTGTCACCTCCCCTGTGTGTCCCCTCCTGTCCCAGGTGGCCCCGGGGTGAGGACAGAGCTCCTGGGGCTGTTGGTGCCCCTCGGCGTCATCGTCATCGTCATCATTGTGGTCATTGTCACCATCAGGGCCACCCGCATGGCCAAAGGTGAGTTTGGGGTGGGACCCCAAGGGCTGATTCCCAAAATCCCCAAAATCTGAAATTTCTAGGGAAAGAAATCCTCAAAAATCAAAAAATTCTTGGGAAAGAAATTCCCAAAAATCAAAAAACTCTTGAGAAAGAAATTCCCAAAATCAAAAAATTCTTGAGAAAGAAATCCCAAGAATCCCAAAATCCTTGGGAAAGAAATCCCAAAAATCCCAAAAGTTTTGGGAAAGAATTCCCCCAAATCCAAATAATTCTTGGGAAAAAATTCCCCCAAATTCAAAAATTCTTGGGAAAGAAATCCCCAAAATCCCAAAATTCTTGGGAAAGAAATCCAAAAAATCAAAAACTTCTTGAGAATGAAATCTCAAAAATCTCAAAATTCTTGGGAAGAAATCCCCAAAATTCTTGGGAAAGAAATCCCCAAGATCCCAAAAGTCTTGGGAAAGACTTTCCCCAAATCCAAAAAATTCTTGGGAAAGAGATCCCAAAAATCCCCAAACTCTTGGGAAAGAATTCCCCCAAATCCCAAAAATTCTTGGGAAAGAAATCCCCAAAATTCTTGGAAATTTGGGATGATTTTTCCATGGAAAAAGGGTTGGGAAGGACTGGGAGGGGCTCAGGGAGGGTCGGATCTTCATTCCTGGAGGGAATTCCTGGAGATTCCTCTGGATGAGCAAGAAGGGAAAAAATGGGGGAAAAAAGGGTGAAAGGGGGGGAAAAATGGGGAAAAAAATGGGAAAAAGGGGGAAAAAAGGGAAGAAGGAGGAAAAGATGAAAAGGGGGAAATGGGGAGAAAAAGGTAAAAAAGAGGAAGGAAGGAGGAAAAGGAGGAAAATGGAAGAAAGGAGAAAAAAAGGAGGAAAAAGGAGGGGAAAAAAAAGAGGAAAAAAGGGAGAAGGTGACACCGGTCAGACTCGGTGACCTCGGAATTCTTTTCCAACCTGGATGATCCCAGGATTTTGTGACCCCACAGGTGACCAGGATGCCTCCCAAACCACTCCTGACAGCACCAGTGCCACCATCTACGCCCAGGTGCAGGTGAGGGGGAAAAATGGGGAAAAATGGGGAGGAAATGGGGAAAAATTGGGGTAAAATTTGGGAAAATGGGGATAAAGGGGGAAAAAATGGGGGGAAAATGGGGATAAATGGGGGAAAATGGTTGGAAAAATAAGGGGAATTGGGGGAAAATGGGGAAAAATGGGGGAAAATGGGAAAAATAGGGAAAATGGGGAAAATGGGTGGGAAAATGGGGGAAATGGGGAAAAATGGGGGGGAAATGGGGAAAATAGGGGGAAATGGGGAAAAATAGGGGGGAAATGGGGAAAATGGGAAAAATGGAGAAAAATGGGAGAAATGGGGATAAATGGGAAAAACGAGGAAAATAAGGGAGAAAGGGGAAAATGGGGAGGAAGGGGGAAAAAAAGGGAAAAAGGGAGAAGGGGGAAAAAGGGGGAGGAGAAAGTAGGGGGAAAAGGGAAAAAAAGGGAAGAAGGAGGAAAAGATCAAAAGGGGGAAAAAAGAGGGAAAAAGGGAAAATGAGGAAAAAGGAAGAGAAAAGAGACGAAAAGGGGCCAAAAGGAAGAAAAGGGGAAATGGGGGAAAAGGGAGGAAAGAGGGGGAAAAGGGATAAAGGAGAAAAATGGGGAAGGAAGGGGGAAAAGAGGGGAAGGGGGAAAAATAGGGGAAAAAGGAGAAAAAAGGGGGGAAAGGGAGGAGGTGACATTGTGGGGGTGTCACCCATCCCTCCCACCCCCGGTCACTGGGAATTTGGGAATTTTTGGGAATAAATCCGGGTGACACAACTCCCCGAGCCTCCAACATTCCCACGGTGGCTTTGGGGACAAACTCCGGGATTTTCCCCAATTTTTCCGATCCCCGCTGGGCCAAAAGTTGGTGGCAGGAGCGGGGCGGCCCCGCAGGGACCCTGGGGTGGCTGCCCACCCTTTGTCCCCTCCCTCAGAAGCCCAAAGCGATTGTCCCCAAGGCCACGCCCACGTCCTGCACCACCATCTACGCTGCGGCCACCGGGCCACTCCCGGCCCCCGACGGAGCCCCCCGGTCCCCGGCTGGGTCCCCAACCCCGCGGGGACACTCCCCGTTGTCCCAGGTAAGGGTGACTGTCCCCAACCCCGCCCCCCGGGCCAGGTCACCTCACTGAACCCTTTGTCCCACCCAAATTTTTGTCCCCTCCAAGGAGCCCACGACGGTTTACGCCAGCGTGACTCTTCCCGTGGCCTGAGCCTCGCCGGGATCCGTGTTCCTGGCTGGAATCCACCATGGATCCCTGGAGGATCCTTTGGGAATCCCTGAGATATCCCGAATTCCGATGAGGAATTGGGGAAAGAATTTTCCGGAGTGATGGCCTGAGGGGTGTGGGATGGTCAAGTGAGGACTGGACACAGGCAAGGAACCTCCCTGGGACGTGGCGGAGGAATTTCAGCGGGATTCTGGAGCACTGGGAGAAGGGAGAGAAGATCTGGATTGACCGCGGAGCTGGGAATGATGGAGGATCCCAACGGGAATGACCATTCCCACATCTGTGGCCTTGGGAATGACCATTCCAACTCCTGTGGCCCCAGGAATGACCATTCCCACTCCTGTGGGTCTGGTAATGGTCATTCCCACTCCTGTGGCCTCAGGAATGACCATTCCCACTCCCATGGCTTTGGGAATGACCATTCCCACTCCTGTGGCCTTGGGAATGACCATTCCCACTCCTGTGGGTCTGGTAATGGTCATTCCCACTCCTGTGGTCTCAGGAATGACCATTCCCACTTCTGTGGCCTTGGGGACATTCCTGTGGCCTTGGGAATGACCATTCCCACTCCTGTGGCCTCGGGAATGACCATTCCCACTCCCGTGGCTTTGGGAATGACCATTCCCACTCTTGTGGTCTTGGGAATGTCATCCAGATTTGGACTCCAACCTCATCCTCATGGAATTTCCCGCCTGGATCCCATCCCGTCATCCTGATTCCCCAAGGGAACCCACAGGGGCTTCAGAGAGGAAAAATGAGAAGTGGTTTTATTTTTTTGGAGTTCTGGAACAGTCTAAAAAAATCCCAAATCCGCCGGAATTTGGCCCAAGGACTGAGGAATTTTATGGTGACCCCTCTGTGGGAGAAGCCACGCCCCAAAAAACTTTCACGTTCCCGTCCTTTCCTACCGATCTGAGGGATTTTATAAATCCCAAAAAATTGTCCGCAGGTTCCGAGCTTGTGGATTGTGGCAGCGGGAAAGGAAAATAAACAATAAAATTGTTTTTTAAAAACCTTTTGGGATTGGGTTCTGGAGGAGTTTTTTTTTTCTTGAAACAACTCAAATTTCCTCTGTGAGCGCGAGCCGCCCCCTCTTGATGTCACTTTTGTCACAAAACACGTCCAAAGCTCCACCCACAACATGAGGAGCCACACGGGCGCTTTGTCCTTCCTCATTTGTCGCGATCGGTTTTGGGTGCTCGGTGTCCCAAATCCTCTTCATTTTTGGACACCCATGGAGAGGTTTTGGATCCCACTTTTCACCATCCTCTCACTCTTCCGCCAAACTGGTGAGTACCGGGTGCTCCTTGTCCCTCAGGTCGAGATTTTGGGGCGGTTTTGAGGTTTTTAGGGTCTTGGGGATTTTCTGGTGTAGCTGCTGCACCAGAGCAGCTCCGTGGGGTTGGGTTTGTGCCCAATATTGGGATCCAGGGCTGCCGTGGATCTCTGAGCTGTGCATGGAGCCCCAATGTCCATCTCTGGTGCAGCCTCTGTCCAGCTGCTGCCTGGGGAGCTCCTGGCAGAGGTCATTCCATGGATTCACCATCCCTGGGAGTGACCTCGGCCAGGGTGGAGCTGCCTGGGACAGTGGAAGGTTCCAGGGGGTGGAACGGGATAATTTTCTGTTCCCTCCCAACCCCAAACTCTCTAGAATGCCACATTTCTCATCTTCCTGTCCTGCTCAGCTCACCGAGCTCAGACTTTGCAAACCCTTCTGACCTTTCCGAGCCTTCTCCAGCTCCTCGTTCCTTTTTTCCTCCCGTTCAACCTCCAGGATCCTTCCTTGTGCTCCTCTGTGCCTGCTGGGAGCTTCTTGTCCCTTGGGAATGAGATTTTGGAATTTTTAGGGTCAGGGGAGAGTGGGGAGGTGTGGGAGCAGCTCCGGTGCTCCTCATCCCTTGGCAGCGGATGGGAAGGAGCCCCTGGGGGGTTTGGGGTGGTTTTAGGGACCCCCAGGAAGGTGGGAACTTGTGGGCTGGGGGTGGAGGATTGAGGCAACCTCCCCAAGATGGGAGGAACCCCATTTTGGTTGCTCATTGGGCAGCCAGGGGGAGCCATGGGACAACCAAGGGGAACCATGGGACAACCAAGGGGAAAGATGCCCCGGCCTCTGCCCTGGCCATGGGAACCCTCTAGAAAGGAGTGACCAGGTCCAGCTCTGGTCCAGCCTCTGCTCCAGATGTTCTCCACACATCCTGCTCCACATTCAGCTCCTGCTCCTCTCCACGTCACCTCCCATTTTTTGGAGAACTCTCGAGGAGGTATTTTTGGCCAAAAAGAGGGAAATTTGGCAAGGTTCAACCCCAGCCCCTCCCCGCAGACTCGGAGTGGTTTTATCACATGACCCAGCTGGTGGCTTTGCTGATCAGCAAATTTTTCTGGAGGTTTATCTTCCCTGGCAGCTTTTTCCTTCCCTGTGCTCAGAGTGCCGTGGCTGTCTGAGTTCTTGAGGTGCCTGAGTCTGAAATTCCGAGCCCGAGCTCAGGGCTGAGCCAGGATCAGATTCATTGTCTTGGTTCAGCACCTTTATCTCACCTTGATCCTGCCTTGATCCCACCTTGATCCCACCTTGATCCCACCTCCATCCCACCCTCATCCCGTGTTCTCTCCCCACTTTCTCTCCCCAGCCAGCGCCGGCGACACCACAGAGGTGATCGGGGCCGTGGGCGGGTCCGTGACCTTCCGCGGCCACAGCACACGTGGATACGCAACATTCTGGAGTTTTGAGGATGAACCCATAGTGATCACGGAATTTGAGGACCCTCCTCATCCCTCATTTTTTAAAAACAAATACAGAACTCGTTTCGCTGTCTCCGAGAAGGGTCGAGCACTCACCATCTCCCAGCTGAGCATGGAGGATGCCGGGACCTACTCTGTAACCATTAACGGGAAAACATCCACCTTCACCCTCCGGGTGTACAGTAGGTGCTTTTAGTGTTGGTTTTTTTTATTTTTACACTTAAAAAAGAGGTTTCTGACCCCCCTGTGCCCCCAGGGGAGCTGGCAGAGCCCAGGGTGACCTGTGAGGCCCAGAAATGCTCAGACAGGAGCTGCTTCCTCTTTCTGCACTGCTCCGTGCCTGGCACTGGCTTTGGGGACGTCTCCTACACCTGGAGAGGGCGGGATTGGCTGTGGGAACTCCAGTCCATTCTGCTGATGGTGAATAAATCCTCCCTGTATGAGCCGGAGCCGCTGACGTGCACGGCACGGAACGCCGTCAGCAGCAGGAACGTCACCGTCACCACGCCTGGAGTGCTCTGCTCAGGTGAGAGCCGGGGAAAGGTGGAGGGGAAAGGTGGGGTGGGCTGATCCCAGTGCCCTGAGAGCCATGGGAAGGTGGGTTTTGGGATTTTGGGGATTTTGGGGATTTTGGGGATTTTGGGGATTTTGGGAATCTGGAATTCTCCCGCTGCTGCTTCCGCCAAGCCGCTCGTCCTCATCCAGCACCGCCTCTGCCCTGGCTTGAATTGAGTTCTCTTGGAATGAGGGATCAGGGAGGGATTGGAGGCCAAATTCCCTCTGGAAGAGCCGGATGGATTTTGGGAAGCTGCCACTGGATCCTTTTCCTTTTCCAGGCGCCCTCTCTGACATTGGGATTGGGATTATGAGTGGGATTGTGATTGGGATTGGAGTCACAGTGCTTTTGTTCCTGCTCGTGCAGTTCTGCAAATCCAGAGGTGAGCATGGAAAACCATCCCTGGAGCCCTGGGAAGGAGGAGGGACCTGGGAGGAGGGACAGAGCCAGGATGGGGCAGATCTGGGACAGCTTTGGGGTCCCCCTGATGCTGTCACATCTCCCTGTTGTGGTTTATCAGACTGTTGGGTTTTCAGTTGGGGTAGAGCCCAGGGACTGTGGGTGTGGTTTCCTGTGGGGTGGAGCCAAAGGTTGAAGAACCAATCAGCTGGCTAGGTTTGAAGATTGACACCTGATTAACATAAAAGAGTTGAACACACCTGTGTGAAAAAGCACATTTGAAAGCAAACAAAACCCAGGATAATCTCTCTCTCTCTTCTGGCCTTCCAACAGGTTACTGCCAGGCCCTGCGTGGCACGGTCAGTGAGTGGTGTGGCCGAGATTTCTGCCACCGCCAGGCCACGCCACCAGAACTACCCCAATGCCAGGAGCTGGCCATGGACCGGTGCCAGGACCGGCCTCGGACCAGCACGGACCAGCTCGGACCAGTGCCAGGACTGGCCACAGACCAGCACAACTCGCACTGTGCCAACGGGGACAACCTGATGGGCAACGAAACACACAACAACATCTCCGAGGCAGAGCCGTGAAGAGATCAAACATGCAGCAGTGCAATATAGAACGTGATAGAACATGATAGAACATGATAGAACATGATAGAACATGATAGAACAGAATAGAACATGATAGAACAGAATAGAACAGAATAGAACAGAATAGAACACTATAGAACAGTTATAGAACACGATAGAACAGTTATAGAACATGATAGAACACTTATAGAACATGATAGAACATGATAGAACAAGATAGAACACTATAAAACACTTATAGAACACTATAAACACGCTACAGAACTCTATAAAAACTTTCAATCCGTAAAACTTGAAAACAAATGAACACATGAGCACCAATTCTCTCCCGAGCCAGGGAAGAGGAAATGGTGAAGACACGTAGAGAAAACAACATGTGGACACTGGGGTCAGTAAGGAAGGACCCAAATCCTAGACAAGAGGGGATTGAGGAGATGCCTCAGTCTTGGGCTGAAATTGTTTTGTGAGGCTGTGCTGAAGACACATTTGGTGTGTCAGGCTTTGTTTTTCCCTGTAATTCATGGAATGCGCTGGGGGATGGAGCTTTCCAACCACAGCCACCAGCAGAAGCATCAGTGTTGAAATGAGCAGATGTAGCTGTGATCCAATGAGAAATTTGAGCAGAGAGAAATGAGAAAGATGAAAAACCTTGCCTCAAAAAGAGAAGAGGGAAGGAGAAGTCTTCCGAAGATTTATTCAGATTTTGAATACTGATTTTTTAATTCTGTGAATAAAGTTCTCTTTCCACCCTTTCAAGCTTGGAGCCTGTTTTGCCCTCCTCCTCCTCCTCCATATCTCACAGCAGGAAATGGGCAAATAACTCTGGTGAGTTGAACACGGAATTGGTGTTTCTGCCCGGTTATGAACCAAAACCCCTACCATGGATATTGGAGACATTTCTATGGATTAATGGGATCCCTGATTGCATGAGAGATTTCTATGGATATCAGATATTTCTGCCCTCAAACCCCCTTAAAGCCACCAGGGAGATTTTTAGGGTGGGTTTTTTTTATTCTGACCCCAAATCCAGCCCCCAGCAGGTTTTAGCTCAAATAAGGCGAGTCGAGAGAGCTCAGAGGCATTTCCTGCCCTTTGTTTCCTGTTCTGCAGCAAACCAACCCCAAATGTGGTTACAGAGGTGACAAATTCAGACTCCGGATGAGGTGATGAAGTGAGAACATTCTGACCCAAACCCAGGGTAGAGTGGTGACAAAAATCAGCCCCAAGATCAGGGGATGGATGACGGTTGTGTGGTGCTGCTGCTCAATCCTGAAACTCACAGGGAATTCATTTAAATTGTCCCAGGAGGCAGTGGGGACTTTTGGGGTGGCTTTGGTTTTCTTTTGCTGTGAGTGCCAAGAACACCAGGGGACATCATGATGGCTCAGGTGTCTTCATCATGGACATGCCAGCAGCAGGATGGGGACATTTGGGGAGGAATAACCAACCCCAAAAATGCTCTTTCCAACCCCAAAATTCCTGTTCCAGCCATCAAAATCCTCCTCATGCCAACCCCAAATTCTCCTCCTTCCAGCCCCCAAATCCTCCTTCTTCCAGACCCAAAATCTTCCTCATCCCAGCCCCAGAATACCTGTTCTAGACCCTAAATCCTCCTCATTCTAGACCCCAGAATTCTCCTCCTTCCAGAACCCAAAATCCTCCCAAGATTTGGGAGACCTCACTGTGGCCTTGCAGGACCTGAAGGGGCTTCAGCAAAAATGGAAGGAGACTTTTCCCAAAGGGATGGAGGGCCTGGACAAGGGGGAATGGGTTCAGACTGACAGAGGGGGAAGCTGGGTGGGATTTGGGGAAGGAATTGTTCCCTGCCAGGGTGGGGAGCCATGATTTGGGCTCAGGGACACCCTGGAGATCTGAATCGATGCCTACCAATTCCCAAATCGCGATGTTCTCTGATATACCATGATATTGTCTGGGATATCACGATATTCTCTGGGACACTGTGGCATTCCCTGGGATATTGTGACATTTTCTGGGATACCATGACATTCTCTAGGATAACGCTCTCCAGGCTGACCCCCACAGAGCACCTGAGTCATTTGTCACACGCACCCACGGTGACACTTTTGCTCCCCACTGCAACCCTCATCTTTGCTTGGAACAGTAATTATTTTTATCTTACCACACCATATTTCCATTCTGAGTGTGAGCTGCCCCCCCTTTCTATCACCATTGTCACAAACCAAAAGCTCCGCCCACACTGCTGATGAGCAGCCACCCAGGCCCTTTTTCATTGCCCTTCCTCTTTGTCACAATCGTTTTTGGGTGCTTGGTGCCCGAAATCCTCTCCGTGCTCCGGCACCCATGGAGAGGTTTTGGATCCTGCTTCTCACCATCCTCACACTCCTCCACCAAACTGGTGAGTGCCGGGTTCTCATTGCCCCTCGGGAATGAGACTTTGTGGTGGTTATGGGGTTTTTAGGGTCAGTGTAGAGTGGGGATGTGTGGGAGCACCAGAGCAGCTCCGGTGCTCCTCGTCCCTCAGCAGCAGATGGGAAGGAGCCCCTCTGGGGTTGGGGTGGATTTAGGGACCCCCAGGAGAGTGGGGATGTGTGGGGTGGGCTGCAGTGGGGTGCAGGACTGGGGCAACCTCCCCAAGATGGGAGGAACCCCGTTTTGGTTGCCCAATGGGCAACCAGGGTGAGCCATGGGGCAACCAAGGGGAAAGGTACCCCGGCCTCTGCCCTGGCCATTGGAACCCTCTAGAAAGGAGTGACCAGGTCCACCTCTGGTCCAGCCTCTGCTCCAGATGTTCTCCACACATCCTGCTCCACCTTCAGCTCCTGCTCCTCTCGGCATTTCCTCTCGGTTTTTGGGGGTTCCATCTTGTGGTGTTTTCTGGCCGAAAAGGTGGAAATGGGCAAGGTTCAGCCCCAGCCCTTCCTCCTAGGGGGTTTATCAGATCAGACAGCTGGTGGCTTTGTTATTCAGCAAATCTTCTGGAAGTTTATCTTCCCCAGGAGCTTTTCCCTTCCCTGTGCTCAGAATGACTCCTCTGTCTGAGTTCCTGAGGTGCCTGAGGCTGAAATTCTGAGCCCGAGCTCAGGGCTGAGCCAGGATCAGTTCCCCGTTGCAGTAACTGGGAAGGAGAACTCCATTCCCAGTCTAGACTGGTGACATGAATTTGTTTGGAAATGGGAAGTTGCCAAAATAATGAAAACAGCCCCTTCCTCCTTAAATTGATGACACAAAGTCATGGTGTGGTCACGGGATGGAAGGGAGGGATTCAGAGGGATCCTGGAATTTGTCCTGGGCTGCATCCAGAGGAACGTGGGAGGATTTTCATCACTGGAATGGTGAGATCCCACCTGGAATGGTGAGATCCCTCTAGGCCTGGTGTCCCCACCACAGGAAGGTCACAGAGCTCTTGGAGCCAGTCCAGAGGAGGCCCCGGGGTTGGGAATTGTCCCTTCCCTATGGACACAGGGAATGGTCAGCCTGGATAAGACGTGACAATGTCCAAGGCCAGCCTGGAGAGGGCTGGGAGCACCCAGGGGTGGTGGAGGGTGTTGGGGATTTCAGGAGAGCAGGATTTGGAGGATTTTAAGTTCTCCCCCAACCCAAACCTTTCCATGATTCTGTGTTTCTCCTCCAAGGAGCACCTGGCACTCCCTCTCCTGCTCAGGTCACTCACAGTGACCCCTCATGACCTTCCCGTCCTGGTTCCCCATTCCCGTTCCTATCTTCCTGTTCCCCTTTCAGTTCCCCTGTTAGGCTCCCAGGACTTAACCTGGGCGTGGTGTTCCCATCCACGCCCTGGGGACTCGGCCTGGGCGTGGCCTGGTGCTCTTCCTTCTCCCCAGGACCCTCTCATGAGCCATCAGACACCCCCAGCCCTGGTGGGCTTCGTCCTCTGGGTTCAGCAACTTCATCCTGCCTTGAGTCCACCTTGATCCCACCTTGATCCCATCTTTTCATCCCACCTTGGTCCCATCTTTTCCCCCCCTCTTGAGCCAACCTTCGTGCCTCCTTCATCCCAGCTTTTAATCCCATCTTCAGCCTACCTTCATCCCACCTCCAGCCCAAACTCAGCACTCCTTCACCACAACATCATTCCAACTCCATCCCACTTTCAGCCTACTTTCATCTCTCCATCCCACCTTCATCCTCCCTTCATCCCAGCTTCATCCTCCTTTCATCCTGCCTTTTCATACCACCTCCATCCCATCTTCATCCCACCTTAATCCCCTTTCCAACTTCACCTCACCTCCATTCCACCCTGAGCCCACCTGCATCTTGTATTCACCCCTCCCTCATCGCATCCTGATCCCATCCCACCTTCATCCTACATTCACTCCAGTCTCACTCCACCTTCACTCTACCCTCACCCCACCCTCATCCAGTGTTCTCTCCCCACTTTCTCTCCCCAGCCAGCACCAGAGACACCACAGAGGTGATCGGGGCCGTGGGCGGAGCCGTGACCTTACGCAGCCGCAGCGCAGCTACAGAAGGAATCACAGCACTGTGGAGTTTTGGGAATGAACCCATAGTGGTCACGGAATTTTGGGATCCTCCTCGACCCAAATTTTATAACGACAAATTCAAAACTCGTTTCGCTGTCTCCAAGAGGGGCCACGCACTCACCATCTCCCAGCTGAGCATGGACGACACAGGGAACTACTCTGTAACCATTAATGGAGAAATATCCACCTTCACCCTCCTTGTGTACAGTAGGTGCTTTCAGTGTTGTTTGGGATTTTTACACTAAAAAATAGAAGTTTCTGACTCCCCCTGTGCCCCCAGGGGAGCTGGCAGAACCCAGGGTGACCTGTGAGGCCCAGGACTGCTCAGACAGGAGCTGCCTCCTCTCCCTGCGCTGCTCCGTGCCCGGCGACGGATTTGGGAACATCTCCTACTCCTGGAGAGTGCGCAATTGGCTGTGGAAATGGGAGTCTGTGCTGCTGCTGGAGGATAAATCATCACAGGGTGAGCTGGAGCCGCTGATGTGCACGGCACGGAACGCCGTCAGCAGCAGGAACGTCACCGTCACCAACCCTGGGGTGCTCTGCTCAGGTGAGAGCCGGGGAAAGGTGGAGGGGAAGGTGGGGTGGGATTTGGGGATGGGACAGGAACGATGGGGTTGTCATGGTCTGATCCCGCTCCCCTGAGAGCCAGGAAAAGATGGGATTTGGAGTTGGAATGGGATGGGAATTTGGGGTTGGGATGGGCTGATCCCTCTCCCCTAAGAGATGTGGAAAGGTGGAATTTGGGGCTGGGATGGGATGGGACTGTTGAGGTTGTGATGAGCTGATCCAGGTCCCCTGAGAGCCATGGGATGATGGAATTTGGGGATTTGGAGATTTGGGGATGGCTTGGGATGGGAATGTTTTGGTTGAGCTGGATTGATCCCACTCCCCTCAAAGCCAGGAAAAGGTTGGGAATTTGGGGTTGGGCTGATCCCACTCTCCGTCTTTTCCCCACAGCGGTGGCTGGGGATGGAGAGGGAAGCTCTGACCCCTGTCCCTGTTCTCTCCCCTCACCAGAAAACTCCACGCATCCTCCCGGCCTCCCTGGTGAGCTGCCACCCCCTGTCCATGTCCAGCCGTGCTCCTGGGTGTCCCCAAGTGTCCCCAAGTGTCTCTGAGTGTCTCTGAATGTCCCCAAGTGTCCCTGAGTGTCCCCAAGTGTCTGGAGCAGCTTTTCCATGTCTGGCCAGGGAGGGGGACTGGGGAGCCCAAGCCCACCACCCTCCAGCTCCTCCCAAAACCCTTCCCAGGGAATGTTCCGGCTCTTCCCTGAGCTCCCAGGGACAGGGCCAGAACTGCTGGCCACAAACCCAACCCTGAGAGGTTCCACCTGTATTGAGAAACTCTTCCCAAGGGAGCCCCAAACACACCTGGCCGTGTCCCCGTGTCCCCTGCCCTGGGTGACCCCACTGTGAGATCTCCAGAGTTCCTTTTCCATACAACAACTCTGGATGCGATTTGGGGATTCTGGGATTCTGGGATTCTCCAACTGCTGCTTCCGCCAAGCTGCTCATCCTCATCCAAACCTCTTCCCCGGCTTGGGTTGAGTTCTCCTGGAACGAGGGATCAGGGAGGGATTGGAGGCCAAATTCCTTCTGCAAGAGCCAGATTGATTTTGGGATGCTGCCACTGGATCCTTTTCCTTTTCCAGGCACACTCTCAGTCAGTGGGGTCGGAATTGGACTCGCAGCAGGGCTTGGATTCACAGTACTTTTGTTGGTTTTCTTGGTGTTCATCTACAAATCCAGAGGTGAGTGTGGAAAACCATCCCTGGAGCCCTGGGAAGGAGGTGGGACCTGGGAGAGGAGACAGAGCCAGGATGGGGCGGATTTGGGGCAGATCTGGGACAGCTTTGGGGTTCTCCTGATTCTGTCACATCTCCCTATCATGCTTTAACAGACTGTCGGGTTTTCAGTTGGGGTAGAGCCCAGGGACTGTGGGTGTGGTTCCCTGTGGGGCGGAGCCAAAGGTTGAACAACCAGTCAGTTGGCTGTTTACATACTTAAAAGAGTTGAACACACCTGTGTGGAAAAGCACATTTAAAAACAAACAAAACCCAGGATAATCTCTCTTTCTTCTGACCTTCCAACAGGTTACTGCCGGGCCCTGCGTGGCAAGGTCAGTGAGTGGTGTGGCCGAGATTTCAGCCACGGCAGGGCTGTGCCACCAGGACTATCCCAATGCCACGAGCTGGCCATGGACCAGTGCCGGGACCGGCCTTGGACCAGTGCGACATGCACTGTGTCAGCGGGGACCTCCGGATTGGCAGTGAAAGTATGACTTATCACGCATGCCAAATATTTAGATAAAATATATTTACAGTTTACTATGTATATGCTATAGTACAGTATATAATATTACCCTTAGTTAAAACGTAAAATGTACCCAAAGTTTGTATTGTCTCCCCATCTTCATGAGCTGTTCAAGCCAGGTGGGGCAGTGTTTTCCTTGTCTTCTGTTAATGAGCCCAGCAATGCCATTCCACATCACTCATGGGTAAATCTCTCCAAGAGTTATGTCTGTTTAATGGGCCATCAAGGACCCACTGCAGGACTCATAGAATGGGATCATCCCATTGTGAGATGCTCCGCCCAGAGGGAGGAGCCAAGCATTCCCACCTGGATAGAATCCAGGTTTTGGGACAGCACAGGTGGCTGTCCCAGAGAAGACAAGAGCTACCAGACTTGAAAACAAACAAACCTACAAACACCATTCTCCCCCCAGCCAGGAGAAATGAAGGGGTGAAGACACGTAGGGAAGATGACATGGGGACACTGGGGTCAGTAAGGAAGGACCCAAATCCTAGAGGGGAGGGGGTTGAAATGCCTCAGTCTTGGGCTGAAATTGTTTTGTGAGGCTGTGCTGAAGACACATTTGTTGTATCAGGCTTTGTTTTTCCCTGTAATTCATGGAATGTGCTGGGGGATGCAGCGTTCCAACCACAGCCGCCAGCAGAAGGGTCAGTGTTGAAATGAGCAGGTGTAGCTGTGATCCAATGAGAAATTTGAACAGAGAGAGATGAGAAAGATGAGAAACCTTGAAAGCCCCAAAAAGAGAAGAGGGAAAACCCGTGTTTGCAGAGACAGATTGAAAGAACTTCTGTTTTTATGCTGGGACAGCTCATCCTTAAACACAGTGCCCCAGTTGTTGACACGGCCCACGGATGCGGCTGTGGGAAGGCTGCAAAAGGTGAGAAGGGCTCCACGAGTGCAGATCTCTGTGGAAGTTAAACGGATTCTTATGGAAATTAAAACGGTTCCTTGTGGAGAAATCTCCACGGCATGGCAAGAGAGGCTCCAAGAGAACCCAAGACACACTGTTTTGAGTTGGTAAACTGACTGAAAGTCCCAGCTTTTGTCTCTTTATGTTGTCCATGGGAAAGGAAGGAGGGTGTGGGGGGAAGGAGAAGTGTTCTGAAGCTTTTTTCTGATTCTCTTGTTTTCTTTGTTTGTTTTTACTTTTGACATGTTAATTTTATATTAAAGTATATTTCCTGTATCTTACGAAATTATTATTTATCGTAAGATGTTGTATAGTGACATGTATCATAAGGTACTGTTGTACTGGAAATAAATTTGCCAGTGCACCCTTTAAACCTTTGAGTCTGTTTTTCCCTCCTCCTCCTGATCCACATCTCACAGCAGGAAATGAGCAAAGAACTCTGGTGAGTTGAACACTGAATCGATGTCTCTGCCCCGTTATGAACCGAAACCCCTACAATGGATATTGGAAATATTTCAGTGGATTGATGAGATCCCCCATTACATAAGAGATTTTTATGGACATCTGAGATATACCTATGGATAGCCAAGAGATTTCACTCCCTCAAGCCCCCTTAAAGCCACCAGGAGGATTTTTAACGGTGGTTTTGGGATTTTTTTCTGACCCCATGTGCAGCCCCCAGCAGGTTTTTATCTCAAATAAGGCAAGTCAAGAGAGCTCAGAGGCATTTCCTGCCCTTTGTTTCCTGTGCTGCAGCAAACCAACCCCAAATGTGGTGACAGAGGTGACAAATTCAGACTCCGGATGAGGTGATGAAGGGAGAACATTCTGACCCAAACCCAGGGTATGATCTTGACAAAAATCAGCCCCAAGATCAGGGGACGGATGACGGTTGTGTGGTGCTGCTCAATCCTGAAACTCGCAGGGAATTCATTTAAATTGTCCCAGGAGGCAGTGGGGACTTTTGGGGTGGCTTTGGTTTTCTTTTGCTGTGAGTGCCGGAATCACCAGGGGACATCGTGATGGCTCAGGTGTCTTCATCATGGACATGCCAGCAGCAGGATGGGGACATTTGGGGAGGAATAACCAACCGCAAAAATGCTCTTTCCAACCCCAAAATTCCTGTTCCAGCCATCAAAATCCTCCTCATGCCAGCCCCAAATTCTCCTCCTTCCAGCCCCCAAATCCTCCTCCTTCCAGACCCAAAATCCTCCCAAGATTTGCTGTGACCTCACTGTGGCCTTGCAGGACCTGAAGGGGCTTCAGCAAAAATGGAAGGAGACTTTTCCCAAAGGGATGGAGAGCCTGGATAAGGGGGAATGGGTTCAGACTGACAGAGGGGGATGCTGGGTGGGATTTGGGGAAGGAATTGTTCCCTGCCAGGGTGGGGAGGCCCTGGCCCGGCTGATTCCATGGATTGCCCATCCCTGGCAGTGTCCAAGGCCAGGCTGGACAGGGCTTGGAGCCACCTGGGACAGCGGGACCAGCTCCAAGTTCCCTCCCACCCAAACCATTCCCTAATGATTCCCTGGAGATCCCAATCCATGCTCATCAGTTCCCAATTCTCTGGGATACCGTGACATTCTCTGGGACACGGCGACATTCTCTGGGATATCGCAACATCCGCTGGGATACTGTGACACTCTCCTGGATACTGTGACATTCTCTGGGATAACGCTCTCCAGGCTGGTCCCCACAGAGAACCTGAGTCATTTGTCACAAGCGGATGTAGTGACACTTCTGCTCCCTACTGCCAGGGTCATTTGCTCAGAGACTTTTTGTCTTAAAACACTAAGTTTCTATTTTGAGTGTGAGCCTGCCCTCCATGAAAAATATTAGAAACAAAGCACATCCTTAGCTCCACCCCCACCATGAAAAACTATGCAGGCACGTTTTCTTTGTCCTTCCTCATTTGTCACATTTATTTTTGGGTGCGGTGTGCCCCAAATCCTCTGCACACTCCGGGCACCCATGGAGGAGTTTTGGATCCTGCTTCTCACCATCCTCACGCTCCTCCGCCAAGCCGGTGAGTGCCAGGTGCTCCTTGTCCCTCAGGAAAGAGCTTTTGGGGTGGATTTGGGGATTTTAGGGTCAGGGGAGCACCAGAGCAGCCCTGCACAGTTGGGTTTGTGCCCAATACTGGCATTTGGGGCTGCCGTGGATCTCTGAGCTGTGCATGGAGCCCCAACGTCCATCTCTGGTGCAGCCTCTGTCCAGCTGATGCCTGGGGAGCTCTGGGCAGAGGTCATTCCATGGATTCGCCATCCCTGGGAGTGACCACGGCCATGACGGAGCCGTCTGGGACAGTGGAAGGTTCCAGGGGGTGGAACGGGATAATTTTCTGTTCCCTCCCAAATCAAAAGACTCCAGAATTCCACGATTCTCCACCAAGGAGCAGCTGCAATTCTGGCCAGGAGCTCCCTGTCCTGCTCAGCTCACGGAGCTCGGGCTTTGCAAACCTTCCCAATCTTTCCGAGCCTTCTCCAGCTCCTCATTCCTCTTCTCCTCTGGTTCCATCCCCAGGCTCCGTCCTCGCACCCCTCTGCTCCCGCTGATTTATCCTCATCCCTTGGGAACGAGATTTTGGGGTGGTTTCAGGGTTTTTAGGGTAGGAGAGAGTGGGGATGTGTGGGAGCAGCTCCGGTGCTCCTCATCCCTTGGTAGCAGATGGGACCGAGCCCCTGGGGGGTTTGGGGTGGTTTTAGGGACCCCCAGGAGAGTGGGGACGTGTGGGGTCGGCTTCAGCAGGGGGAGCCATGGGGCAACACCCCAGAGATGGGAGGAACCCTGTTTTGGTTGCCATTGGGCAACTAGAGGGAGCCATGGGGCAACCAGGGGGAAAGATGCCCCGGCCATGGGAACCCTCTAGAAAGGAGTGACCAGGTCCAGCTCTGGTCCAGCCTCTGCTCCAGATGTTCTCCAGACATCCTGCTCCACATTCAGCTCCTGCTCCTCTCCACGTCTCCTCTTGGTTTTTGTAGGCCTCATCTTGTGGTGTTTTCTGGCCGAAAAGGTGGAAATTGGGCAAGTTTCAGCCCCAGTCCTTCCTCACACAGGGTTTTTTACATGAGATAGCAGGTGGCTTCATTATTTAGAAAATTTCCTGCGAGTTTATCTTCCCCAGCAGCTTTTTCTTTCCTTGTACTCAGAGAGACTCCATTGTCCGTGTCCCTGAGGTGCCTGAGGCTGAAATTCTGAGCCCGACCTTGGGGCTGAGCCGGGATCAGTTCCCCGTTACAGTAACTGGGAAGGAGAACTCCATTCCCAGTCTAGACTGGGTGGCACGAGTTGTTTTGGAAATGGGAAGTTGCCAAAATACTGAAAACAGCTCCTTCCTCCTTGTGCTGGTGACACAAAGTCATGGTGTGGTCATGGGATGGAAGGGAGGGATCCAGAGTGATCCTGGAGCTTGTCCTGGGCTGCATCCAGAGGAGTGTGGGGGGATTTTCATCTCTGGTCTGGTGAGATCCCAACTGAGAGTCCACCTGGAATGGTGAGACCCCACCAGGAATGGTTGAAATCCCACCTGGAATGGTGCAATCCCATCAGGCCTGGTCCCCCCACCACACGAAAGTCACAGAGCTCTTGGAGCCAGTTCAGAGGAGACCCTGGGGTTGGGAATTGTCCCTTCCCTACAGACACAGGGAATGGTCAGCCTGGAGCAGATTTGGCAATGTCCAAGGCCAGGCTGGAGAGGGCTGGGAGCACCCAGGGGTGGTGGAGGGTGTTGGGGATTTTAGGAGAGAAGGATGAGAGGATTTGGAGGTCCCTCCCAATCCAAACCTTTTCATGATTCCTTGAGTGTCCTCCAAGGAGCAGCTGGAGCTCCCTCTCCTGCTCAGGTCACTCACAGTGACCCCTCCTGTCCTTCCGGTCCCCAGCTCCTCATTGCCTTCCCCTTTCAGTTCCCCTCTGTGTTCCAGGGGCTCCACCAGGGCGTGGCCTCGTGCTCTTCCTTCTCCCCGGGACCCTCCCATGAGACCCCCATGAGCCGTCAGACACCTCCAGCCCTGGTGGGCTTCATCCTCTGGGTTCAGCAACTTCATCCCACCTTGATCCCACCTTGAGCCCACCTTTACACTGCCTTCATCCCACCTGGATCCCGCCTTGATCCCACCTTGATCCCATCTTTCCATCCCACCACGATCCCTCTTCATCCCAGCATTTCATCCCATCTTCAGCCTACCTTCAGCCCACACGCAGCATTTCTTCACTCCAACTTCATCCCACCTCCATCCCACCTCCATCCCTCCTTCATCTCTCCATCCTGCTTTCATCCCTCCTTCATCCCACCTTTATCACTTCATCCCTCCTTCAACTGACCTTCATCCCACCTCAAGCCCACCTTCATCCTATGCTCACTCCATCTTCGCTCCAACTTCATCCCCTCTTCATCCCACTCTCATCCCAACTTCATCCAATGTTCACTCCACCTCCATCCCACTTTCATCCCCACTTTATCCCATCTCCACCCCACCCTCATCCCGTGTTCTCTCCCCACTTTCTCTCCCCAGCCAGTGCCGGCGACGCCACAGAGGTGATCGGGGCCATGGGCAGAGCCGTGACCTTACGCAGCCACAACACAGGTACAGAGGGAAACACAGCACTGTGGAGTTTTGGGAATGAACCCATAGTGATCACGGAATTTCGGGATCCTCCTCAATCCATATTTTATAACGACAAATACAAAACTCGTTTCGCTGTCTCTGAGAGGGGCCGAGCCCTCAGGATCTCCCATCTGAGCATGGAGGATGCTGGGACCTACTCTGTAATCATCGGGGAAAAAACATCCACCTTCACCCTCCTTGTGTACAGTAGGTACTTTCAGTGTTGTTTTGGGGTTTTTACACTGAAAAACCAGAGGTTTCTGACCCCCCCTGTGCCACTAGGGGAGCTGGCAGAGCCCAGGGTGACCTGTGAAGCCCAGGACTGCTCAGACAGGAGCTGCCTCCTCTCCCTGCGCTGCTCCGTGCCCGGCGACGGCTTTGGGAACATCTCCTACACCTTGGGAGTGCGGGATTGGCTGTGGGAATGGGAGTCTGTGCTGCTGCTGGAAGATAAATCCTCCCTGGATGAGCCGGAGCCACTGACGTGCACGGCACGGAACGCCGTCAGCAGCAGGAACATCACCGTCACCACCCCCGGGGTGCTCTGCTCAGGTGAGAGCTGGGGAAAGGTGGAGGGGAAGGTGGGGTGGGATGGGATTTGGGGATGGGAAAGAAATGTTGAGGTTGGGATGAGCTGATCCCTCTCCCCTAAGAGATGGGGAAGGGTGGAATTTGGGGCTGGGATGGGATGGGACTGTTGAGGTTGTGATGAGCTGATCCAGGTCCCCTGAGAGCCACAGGAAGATGGAATCTGGGGATTTGGGGATTTGGAGATTTGGAGATGGGGTGGGAATGTTGGGGTTGGGATGGGATTTGGGGATGGGAATGTTTTGGTTGGTCTGGGCTGATCTCACTCCCCTGAGAGCCGGGTAAAAGGGAATTTGGGGTTGGGCTGATCCCATTCTCCAACTTTTCCCCGGGGTGGTGTCTTAGGATGCAGAGGGAAGCTCTGACCCCTGTCCCTGTTCTCTCCCCTCACCAGAAATCTCCATGGAGCCTCCCAGCCCAGGTGAGCTGCAATGCCATGTCCATGCCCAGCCACGCTCCACAGTGTCCCTGAGTGGCCCTGAGTGTCCCCGAGTGACCTTGAGCATCTCTGAATGTCTCCAAGTGTCCCTGAGTGTCCCTGAGTGTCCCCAAGTACCCCAAGTGTCTGCACCAGCCTTTTTTATGTCCGGTCAGGGAGGGGGACTGGGGAGCCCGAGCCCAGCCCCCTCCAGCTCCTCCCAAAACCCTTCCCAGGGAATGTTCCGGCTCTTCCCGGAGCTCCCAGGGACAGGGCCAGCAGTGCTGGCCACAAACCCAACCCTGAGAGGTTCCACCTCCATGTGAGAACCTCTTCTAAAAGGCAGCCGTCCCAAACCCACCCGGCCGTGTCCCCGTGTCCCCTGATCTGGGTGACCCCACTGGAAGATCTCCAGAGTTCTTTTCCCTCCCAACAACTCTGAGATTTGAGGATTTGGGGCATTTGGGATTCTGGGATTCTCCGACTGCTGCTTCTGCCAAGCCGCTCGTCCTCGTCCAAACCTCTGCCCTGGCTTGGGTTGAGTTCTCCTGGAACGAGGGATCAGGGAGGGATTGGAGGCCAAATTCCCTCTGGAAGAGCCGGATTGATTTTGGGATGCTGCCACTGGATCCTTTTCCTTTTCCAGGCACCCTCTCGGGCAGCAGAGTCATAATTGGACTCACAGGAGGGCTTGGACTCACAGTGCTTTTGTTGGTTTTCTTGGTGTTCATCTGCAAATCCAAAGGTGAGTGTGGAAAACCATCCCTGAAGCCCTGGGAAGGAGGTGGAACCTGTGAGGGGCCAGAGCAAGGATAGGGGGGATTTGGGGCTGATTTTGAGTTGATTTGGGGCAGATAGGGGATCGATTTTGGGGGGGATTTTGGGTGGATTTGGGGTAGATCTGGGACAGATTTGGGGTTCTTCTAATTCTGTCGCATCTCCCAATCGTGGTTTAACAGACTGTCAGGTTTCTATTCAGGGTAGAAGCCACAGGCTGTGGGACTGGTTCCTTGTGGGGTGGAGCTAATCAGCTGGCTAGGTTTGAAGAACCAATCAGCTGGCTAGGTTTGAAGAACCAATCAGCTGGCTAGGTTTGAAGATTGACATCCAGTTAAACCACTGAAAAG